>JBAMBR010003659.1:0-13466 GCA_037044475.1 Zaprionus obscuricornis | reverse complement strand
TATATATATATGTATATTTTTCCTGGTTTTGGAATCTTCTCTTCAAGTGTTTATTTACTTTGCTCAGAGAATTGTTTTTTTACGATTTCAGGAAGTGAACTGAACACTGAACAAAACATCATAAAAATGTTTCAATTTTTTGTAGGGCGCACAATATACATTAGAGAATAAACAATAAGCAATAACAATAAGCTAAATGCAAAAAAAATGAAAGCTAAGCCGGAAATTTAAAGGCATAAATAGTTACAAATTATTTTATGATGTTTATCGAATAGTTATCGTTATATAAATAATTAAAATTACAATGTTTTGTAAGTTTTGAAATTCTTTGATAATTTTCTTTACTAACATTAAGCAAGAAAACCAAGAAAATTTAAATGCAATTGTTTAACAGCGCATTTGAAAATTTTAACAGCTTTTCAAACAGTGCTATTTAACAGTGCTATTTAACAGTGCTATTTAACAGTGCTATTTAACAATGCTATTTAATAGTCCTATTTAACAGTGCTATTTAACAATGCTATTTAACAGTGCTATTTAACAGTGCTATGTAAAGTATTTTCAAGTAAAGCTTATTCCTAAAATTACGATGAATAATTTTTCAGTCATTTCCATTAACACTTTCAGTTATTTTCAACGGAAGTAATAGATTTATAAACTGTTTGATATTTTGATTAATTGCAGCACATTTGAACCTTAAAATTTCATATAAAATTCATCATTCTATTTATATTTTATATTATGCTTATATATCAAATAGTTAGCATTATAAAATAGTTCAACTTATGCAATGAATCATCATCATCAAGTTTTTTTTTATCGACATTCTTAATGTGTCTTTTTTCTTTTTCATTCCTTTTATAACAATATTTTTTACTAGAGTTGATCTTTGCCTCTTTGTAAAAAGTGTTTCGTTTTTCTTTTATCTCGAATTACAATGATATGATCAACAATTTTATAAAATATCGGGTCAGGGACATAGATCAATGCGAAATGCGCATTTTTAATTGTAGCGCCTAAAATAACGAATTAAAATGATAATTCGAAAAATTGGCATTTCCATTGACGTGTCGCTGACCCAATTAAAGTTGCGATCATTTCTGCATTTATTCTAGTTGTCTTTGTCTTTGTGTGTATCGTTTTTCATATTAAATTGATTGAAACTTATATTTGGGTCAGGCGACGAGTCAATGGAAATGCCAATTTTTTGATTTATCATTTTAATTCGTTATTTTAGGCGCTACAATTAAAAATGCGAATTTTGCATTTATTTATTTTTTTTTTTTGATATTTTATAAAATTGTTGATTATATTTTTGTAATTCGAGATAAAAAAAAAAAGAAAAAATTTTTAAAAAAAGGCAAAAATTAAATCTAGTAAAAAATATTGTTATAAAAGGAATGAAAAAGAAAAAAGACACATTAAGAATGTCGATAAAAAAAAACTTGATGATGATGATTCATTGCATAAGTTGAACTATTTTATAATGCTAACTATTTGATATATAAGCATAATATAAAATATAAATAGAATGATGAATTTTATATGAAATTTTAAGGTTCAAATGTGCTGCAATTAATCAAAATATCAAACAGTTTATAAATCTATTACTTCCGTTGAAAATAACTGAAAGTGTTAATGGAAATGACTGAAAAATTATTCATCGTAATTTTAGGAATAAGCTTTACTTGAAAATACTTTACATAGCACTGTTAAATAGCACTGTTAAATAGCATTGTTAAATAGCACTGTTAAATAGGACTATTAAATAGCATTGTTAAATAGCACTGTTAAATAGCACTGTTAAATAGCACTGTTAAATAGCACTGTTTGAAAAGCTGTTAAAATTTTCAAATGCGCTGTTAAACAATTGCATTTAAATTTTCTTGGTTTTCTTGCTTAATGTTAGTAAAGAAAATTATCAAAGAATTTCAAAACTTACAAAACATTGTAATTTTAATTATTTATATAACGATAACTATTCGATAAACATCATAAAATAATTTGTAACTATTTATGCCTTTAAATTTCCGGCTTAGCTTTCATTTTTTTTTTGCGTTTTGCTTATTGTTTTTTCTCTAATGTATATTGTGCGCCCTACAAAAATTAAAACATTTTTATGATGTTTTGTTCAGTGTTCAGTTCACTTCCTGAAATCGTAAAAAAACAATTCTCTGAGCAAAGTAAATAAACACTTGAAGAGAAGATTCCAAAACCAGGAAAAATATACATATATATATATATATATATATCACAACATATGCCTGTCAATTCTTGAGTTACATCTCTTCCCACACATCCCCCCCCTTGCTATATTTGCTGACATTAACAGAATTGTTTGCAATTTCACAACAAATCATATATATATATTTTTTTTTCTCTCTCTCTCTGCATTTTGTGTGTGTTTATGCAACGTCAGCAGAAATGATGAAAATATGCAAGACGAAGCAGAAAGCTAGAGACATGTGAGAATTGAAATTGGGACTGAAGAACGGGAATTGTGGGACTGTGACTAGAATTAAAAGCAAAAAAAAAACAGAAAAGGAAAATGAATTGCAATATCCGCAAGTTTAACATATTTCGGAAATTGTCAAGATTTGTTTATTGTTGTTGTTGTTATTTTGCTTCTTCTTCTTCTTCTACTACTTTATCTTGTGTTTATAATTTTGTGGTGATATTTGAGTATCATGCACTGTGTGGAATTTTTTGTGTGCTGTGTGCGTAAAACGTAAATAAAATTCGAAAAAAAATAATAGCTAAATGCTGCGCGACGCCAATGAAAATGCCAAAGAGCAGCGACACAGAGCATTGCACTGGCAAATGGCCAACAAAGCAGCTAATAGGCTAAAACGGAGGGGGGGGAGAGGAGATAGAAGTGACTTGTGTTAGAGAAATGCTTCAATTCGATTAATTGACGTGTAATTTGACGTTGCAGTTGCAACGTTGCAACAAAAATTGGCACTTTGTCGTCGTCGTCGTCGTCGTCGTCGGCGCCATTGCTAAATATTACGTATACGATTCGCATAGAGTTGTGTGTATGTGTGTGTGTGTGTGTGTGTGTCTTAAATAAACCAAGAGCAACGCCAAGCAAAATTATATTTATTTTTTTTTGCCATAGCTGAAATTGAACTGCTGCTGGAGGAATGCAAGCAGAGCGAATTGATGTGTGTCTGTGTGTGTGTGTGTGTGTGTGTGTGTGTGTAGTAATCGTGTTGATGATGCGATAACAAACACTTCATATTCAGCTTGTTATTGATAAATTGAAGCATTGAGATATTGATATGTTTGATAGATTATTAGCTTAACAAATTTGATAAGTTATCAAAGCAACTAGATTTATGTCACGTGAGCTTTAAAAATTAAGCAGAAATTTTTGCCATAGGCAGCAACAATTTTTGTTGCTTAGTGTAGAGCATACAAATGTTGCCTATGCGCCTTACATCATATTTGATTTGCTGACACATTTTCCTCATAGTCGTCGTCAAATGTTATAAAAAAAAAAACTTTGCTTATCACGTGATTTTTTTTGGACTTGCAAACGTGCCGGCAACAGCGACAAATGTTAAAAAATACAGCAACAAATTTTTATTTATTTTTTTTTTTACATAAAATCAAATAAAATAAAAAATTGAAACCTAAATACAAAATGAATTTTGCAAAAGAAATGTTTAAAATAAAATAATGACATCAGTTTTTTTTTTTTTTATTATTATTTTGTTTAATTTTTTGTTGCTTTTTTTTGTCGTCATTGCTTGAACTTTAATAAACTTTGCACTTATTTTGTATTATTAATCGTTGTCTTTCTCTCTTTCTCTCTCTGTGTGTGTCTCTATTTATTTATATTTTCTACTTTATTCATCTTCTACTTCTTCTTCTTTAACATGCATCACGCTGTGTTTGAATGTTTTCTGACTATTTTTCAAATTATTTTATTTTGCTTTCTTTTTTTTTTTGTTGTGTGTGTGACGTCAGCATTGAAAGGTTGAGACTCTAAACTGAACTGAGCAGCAGTTTTTTTTTTTAATTACTTTTAAGCGTGTCTTGATAACACGTAAAGTTTAATAATGTTGATGATGATAATGATAATGATAATGACAATGACAATGCCTAATGTTACACTGCTCTCTGACGTATACGCAGAACAACAAAATGAAAACTTGATTTTTTTTGCATTTTTTTTGTCAAGCTCATAAAAAATAAAGAACACAATATACAAAGTATAAGTTTTTTTTATGACATTTTATATATAGTTCGATTGTATAAGAATATATATATATAAATTTTGTTGTCAATATATTTAAAACACGTAACTTAACTAGTCAAATAACAATAAAAAAATTGTTGAAAAAAATATAAGCAAAAAAAAAACTGTAGTAAAAAAGCTTTTAAAAAAAAATAAAAAAAAATATAAAAAAAGCTTCATTGAAAATTGAAAATTCAGAATGAATCTTAAGTTATGAAGCAACAATTCATTGTTGTATTTCATTTGTTTCTGTTTCTGTTTCGTTGTTTCTGTTTTTGTGTTTCTTTTCGCTTTTTGTTTTTATCAAATGCGATTTTACAATGCCATTGACCGTTGTCCGCAATGACATTGGCAATACACACACACACATACATACAGAGAGTAGCATATATTATATGGAAATTTATACCTATATATTATATAAAATGCATGTGCGAATATATAGCTGTGTGTGTGCATGTGTGTGTGTGTGTGTGTGCATATATAATATATATTTTATTGGCATTAACAGCAAAAAGGAAAGAGAACAAAAGTCACGCCATGTGAGTCATTGCACCCAACATTAACAACATCATCATCATCATCATCATCATTATCATTATTGTGGGTTCGACTGTTGTAAGAGAACTTTTACTTTTTTTCTACAGATTTGGGTATTTCGTGGCAAAAAATATATATTATGTGGGGCTTGTCATAAAAAAATAAAAAAATGAGCGGCTGACAGACCGACAGACAGACGTTGCAGTTTGTCTACAAGGGCAAGGGCGCGAACGGTTAAAAAACTTTTGCATTTCGTCCTTGTGATGTCAGCGAACTGATTTCTCAGTCTAGTCTTAGCAGCAACTGTTCACTTTTAGCGCCTCAATCGCAGTCTCAGCTTCCAGCAGCGCGCTCATAAAGCGAGCGGCAATAAATACTGAAAGAAAATAAAGAAGCAGCAGCGGTAAAAAAAAACTCACAGCACATTCTGACTTTAATTATTTTGCAAGCTTACAAAATCATTTAAATAATCAAAACAGCAACAACAACAACAACAATAAGAATAATGAAAAGTGAATCTTTTTTTATTGTTGTGTGTTGATAATTTTCACTCATTGTCGACGCTCAATGCATAAATAAAAAAATAAATTAAATTATTTTTAAAATTAAATCTGCGAATTTCATGCATGAAAATTCTACAACAATAAAAGAAATATGTGAATGCTGCTAATTGTGAAAAAATATATAAATATAAAAAAGCTTAAAGAAAAATAAGTATGTCAGCGCGCTGATAATAAAAATATGAAAAATGTCTAGCTAAAAAAAAATAAAGAGAAATTGCAATTTTCATAATAATAATAATTATTTTTATAATTTAATTAACGAAATGAAATGAAATTGTCAAATGTTTTGTTTTATTGCAAGTAATAATAAAAATCACACTTTAATATTGATTCATCAAAAACTTTCTTATCAACTATGCGAACTATATGGAATGTTGGTTTTTTTTTTTCTTGCTGTTGCCTTTGCCTTTGCCGTTGCCTTTGCCGTTGCCTTTGCCTTTGCCTTTGCCTTTGCCTTTGCCTTTTACCTTTGCCTTTGCCTTTGCCTTTTACCTTTGACTTTAATCAATATTATGAAAATGTTGCCATGCCACATGACATAAAAAACTTCACATGCAGAATTGACTCATCAAAAAAAAAAAAAAAATTCTTGCTGTTAATCCCCAATATCTATTGAAACCATCTTTATGATGACACATTAAGGCCCCTAATACTTTTTGTTGCCATTTTCTATAATTGAAGATTGCGTGAGACAGACACCTCAACAAGAATGCCATTGGCTGTGAGGCTACCTAAGACTTTGACTTCGACTTCGACTGCGACTTCGACTGCGACTGCGACTGCTTCTAGTTTAATTACTAAATCTATGAGCTCATATATTATCGATTGATAGTGCTACTTACTTTTCAAGTTCTACAGACATTACTTATCACTATATATAATATATAGAATATATGACCATGATCTATTACCCATCAAATGTATTTGTTGTGGCCGCCGTTTAGTTCGCTGAACTTAATGCTAATCGCATAGAGTTTTGTATTACCTTTTAATCAAAAATACATAATATTATAATTGTTATTTTTATAATCGTTTTATTTTTGGTAATTGTTAAAAGTCTCCTTGAAAGGTTTCTGAGCACAAGTACAAAA
Source organism: Zaprionus obscuricornis (assembly GCA_037044475.1). Lineage (NCBI taxonomy): Eukaryota > Metazoa > Arthropoda > Insecta > Diptera > Drosophilidae > Zaprionus > Zaprionus obscuricornis. The sequence goes on along the minus strand of JBAMBR010003659.1, from coordinate 7,029 downwards.
AAAAAAAAAATACCTGTCACAAATGATTTTTTTTTTACTCTCAAGGTTGAATCACGTTGCTGGGCAAGTGACTTGCTGTGAAGCTTTTTAAGAACTTAGTTTCAGTTTTTTTTTTTTTTTTTTGTCTTTGAGTTTGAGTTTATGTTTGAGCTACGAGAGAAGAGTATATCAGTTACATGAAGTATAATAATTTAATCATTAAATGTGAGACAGAAGAGATAGAAGAGAGAAAAAGGAAATGCATAAAATATAATAAAACAAAGAAAATACAAAAATAAAATAAAATAAAAATAAAAACATATAAAATAAAAAAAAAATAATTTAAAAAAATAAAATATTAAAATATTAAAATAAAAAAAATAATTTACAAAAATAAAATATTAAATCAAAAATAAAATATTATATTATAAAATATTATATTATAAAATAAAAAATAAATATAATTAAAAAAAAAAAAAATTTAATTAAAAAAAGAGAAAAAATTAAATAAAAATAAAAAAAATTTTAAAAAAATAAAAATATTAAATAAAAATAAAAAAAAATAAAAAAAAAATTTTAAAAAATAAAAGAAAATAATTTTAAAAAATAATTTTAAAAAATAAAAAATGAAATACAAATACAATATTATAAAGTAAAAAAATATAATTAAAAAAAGAAAAAAAATTAAAGAAAAATTTAAACAAAATTACAAAATATATAAAAATTAATTTTAATAAATAAAAATATTAAATAAAAAACTAAAAATTACAATATTATAAAATTAACTAAAAAATATATATTATATTTTATATTTATAAAAAATATAATAAAAAATAGAATGCGCAAATTTCAAATTGTAAATAAATAGCTAAAATTATAGTATTGCATATATATATATATATATATATAACCATTTTTTAGCCAAGGGCATTGGCACTTCGATAATTCTTTTAATTCTTTTTGATTGCTTGTTTTTTTGTGGGTTTTTTTTTTTTTTATTTTTTGTTTGTTTTATTTTTGCAGGTGCTTCAAGTATTTAAATTGAACTGTAAATTGCTTTTATTTGGTTATATATTTTTTTTTTTTGCAGCCGTTGCTGAATTTAACTTTTATGTAATCGAAAAACAATTGTTGAGCTTTTGTTGTTGTTGGTTTGGTTTTTTTTTTTTGCCAGCTTTTCTAGTTGATTTTTTTTTTTTGCCTATGTTACATAATTAAAGCGACTCTCGCATAATGCTTGAACAATATAATATGCAATTTGTGTGTTTGGTCAGTCAATAATTAAGGAAATTTGTGTGTGTGTGTGTGCGTGTATCTACGAATACTAATACGAATATGAATACATATTCATTCGTATGTACAAGAGTATTCATTACTATTATTATATTTTGCAGCTGCTCCACTGACATGTTAAACCATTTGAAGAATTGACAGACCGTTGCAGAAATACAACGGCGGGGGCTCCGTTGGGGGACAAACTATTCAATCATTTTAATGAGCCAAACGAATTATCAGACAGACTTGTTTTTTGGGATTTTTTTTCCTTCTTTTATTCATGTTACGGTAACACACTAACAAAAATAAAAAAAATATATAAAAAAAGAAACATTTGATGAGAGGGGGGAACTCGCATTTTTTATTTTCTGTTGTCTTTTATCTATCAAAAAAAAACGTCGGTAATTTTTATGCGAAAAGCTGACAATTTAATTGCGCATTTGACATTGCATTTTAAATGTTTGTCGACGGTGGTTTTTTTTTCTCACTCTTTTTTTTTTTTTATTTTCCAATAAGTGTCAAAAATAAAAAAAAAATAAAAGGAGAAAAAAAAAAGTTTGCAAACTTTTTATTTTGTAGGAAGTTTTATTATCACATTGACCCCAATCCAAACAAGGCCAAATGAAAATGAAATAAAGCGCATGGTTTAATTGCGGCGAAGCTAGACTCAAATGAACATTGAGCGCTGAGCTCTGAGCGTTGAGCTGATTAAAACCGCATCCCAAAATCACTTAATGTCTTTTTAATTGATTTCTCTGACAATTATTTCTATTAAGAAATCAAAAAATAAAAAAAAAAACTTAAAACTGGAAAATCAACTTGTCTGAATTTTAAATAAACCTTTAAAAAAAAAAAAAAACAATTAAATATTTTGCTGAATTTAAATATTTTATTGAATTTATTTATATAAATTTAAATATTTTTTTTAAATTTATTTATAAATTTAAATATTTTATTGAATTTATTTACAAATTTAAATATTTTCTTGAATTTATATATAAATTTTAATATTTTATTAAATTTATTTATTTAAATATTTTATTGAATTTATTTATATAAATTTAAATATTTTCTTGAATTTATTTATAAATTTAAATATTTTATTAAATTTATTTAATTAAATATTTTTTTTTGAATTTATTTATAAATTTAAATTTTGATAAATATAAATTTTGCTTTATATATACATTAAATTATTTTATTCAATTATTTAAAAATAATTAAATAAAATAAAATATTTATTTGAAAATATTTGTAAAAAAAAATTTCAATATTTAATTAAATTTTTATTAATAACTGAATTTCTTGCATATTTTTTTTCTTACAGTGCATCTGGAACAAGTGCAGTTGCGATTGATAACAAAATCGAACAGGCAATGGTAAGTTACAATTTCTATATATATTCGTCATCATCATTCGTCGTCACATTGACAGAGCGTAGCTATAAATAATTATGCTACAATTACAAATCCTTGTCTTTATTTTTTGCACTGATAAGAACGCGCAGAAAATAATCTTTATGTGACAATTGTTGTTGTTATATATATTTATATATATATATATATATATATATACCCTTGCTTATCAAATTAGTCATTACGAACTTTTGACCTTGAGCAGAAGCAAAAAGATAAACTTGTATAATTACAATAGCTTACTATTGTATTTGTGGCATATGAAGGGCGCAGTGTTCCGTCTTTGGGTGTTCAAGCTGCTCAAAGACATTTGAGGTAATATTTTAGCTTAAAATTATTAGAAACTTGATTTATAAGTGCATAAAAACTCGTGCATAAAAAATTTAAAAATTTAAAGACCCGAAGCATTAAAAAAAAAAAAAATCCCCTATCCGAAAACTCTGAAAATCCCAAAAACTCTAAAGAAAACCCCCCCAAAAAAAACTTCAAATGAAAATACTGCGTAATACGCTAAAGAAGTTTTACTATATATAAAATTAAAAAGTAAAGTTCAAGGTTAACTTGCACATAAACTCAGACAACCCCGTTTGATAAGCAGCATACAGAGTATAAAGCAGTAAAAAAAAAATATAAAACAAGATAAAAAAATATGAAGCGCAAAAGCCAGCCGGCCGCCTCAATTGTTATATTATAGTTGGGTTCTATCTGACATCTTCCGCTTGTGACTGGTCCAAAAATAACTTTTTTAAATACTTGAAAAGCCAACGCGAAATACACTTTGCGAAAAGTGCTACACAAACAATACTCTTGAGACGCTGGCCAAAGACCCGAGAAGACGACGACAAGAGGAGCGAGCCATGTATGTGTCTGAAGTCTGATTTCGATTGAGCTTAACAAACAGCTGCTGGCAATTGGTGGTTGGTGGTTGGCGGTTAGCGGTTGGCGCTTGGCGGTTTATTGTTACTCTGTCTCTGTCTCTTCAATTTTTCTACTCTTTAAGTTTTCACGTACTTCCTACAATACACCTCCACCACATGCTTTTTCTTCTCCTTCACATTGTTGTCCATCTGTTGTACAACTTATTCTTATCGTCCTTATGTACATGTTGATAATGATGATGATGATAATGATGATGATGATGAGTGTAAATTCATTTCAATTGAATTGATCTGTGCAAAGACTCTGGCTGGCGGCACTCGTTCGTCTCACTCGTAATATCAATGTACAAGTGCATCAAGCTATTTTTAGACTCAATTAAAATCTACAGCTGAGGAAAATATATAAAGATGCCAATTGATTATTTTTCTTCGTATTCTCTTACTCTCTCTCTCTCTCTGTCTCTCTCTCTTTCTCTCTCTGTCTCTCTCTTATTCCCTTTTTCTATTAAACTTTGCGCTGCTTCAATTGAACTCGTGGGTGGCTTTTGATTCAGCTTTGAACTCAATAGCAGCTTTTGAGTTATTTTTTTTTTTTACTGAAGACTTTTGATTACTTTTTCTATTATTTGCTACAAGTGAAGAATGTTTGAACAGCAGCAGCAGCAGCATGAATAGCATAGAAAAATAGAATTGAAAGTCATTGTTTGTAGCTTATGTAACTATAAAAATAGACTTGCAAAATTCATAGTAATAATATTAATAATTTGAAAAATCGAAAGATAATAAAGTTTTCTTATCAAAATTTTATAAGCCGTAATATATATTATTTTTTTGTAAATATATTTTGAAATTATTTAAAATTATTTTTATTTTATTTTAATTATTTTTATATTAATTTATTTTAATTATTTTTTATATTATTTTACTAGTTTTTTGAATATTATTTTAATACATTTTTATTTTTATTATAATGATTATTGTTCTATTATTTTATTTTTTCTTATTATTTATTTTAATTTTCTTTATTATTTATTTAATTTTTTTATTATATATTATTTTATATATTTTTTTATTTTTCTATTATTTATTTTATATTTATTTTTTTTTTTTTATTTATTTATTTTTTAATATTTTTTTTTTTTATTTATTTTTTATGTATTTGTTTTTATATATTTTATTTTTTTTTCTTATTATTTATTTTATTTTTTAATTTATTTTTTATTTTATTTATAGAAATAGACTTGCAAAATTCATAGAAATAATATTAATAATTTGAAAAATCTAAAGATAATAAAGTTTTCTTATCAAATTTTATAAGCCGTAATACTCCAAATTCCTAGCTTGCTTTACAGAATTCATTCACAAGTCAAAGAATTTAATTTACTTATCATGGAATTTTTTATGATTCATTTTTTTTTTATTCCTTCTCTTTTTTTGACAATGCGCCATAAATCAATTGAAATATTGAATTGGCTTAAATTCATCAATAATAAAAAAAGGCCAAAAGAAAAGTGTAGGAAATTTGTAACAATTAACTAATCTTTGAAAATGATACGAAAACAAAAAAAAAAAAAAATATTTTATGAGCTTCTTCAATTAGCAGCAGAAAAATGCCTAAAAAAAATTAAATAAAATTAAATATGATTGCAGATGATTTATGATGATGATAGAGCGAGAGATTTACTTTCATATGAAAATATATTGTGCTTTTTTTATATTCGTGACGGATCTGAAAATTGTTGCTGTTGTTGACACATATTTGGGTTCTACTTGTTGCATGCAGTTTCAGCTGGTTGCAGTTTGCTGCTGCTTGTCGTAGTCGTCTTCGTCGTTGTCGACTCGTTTAAAAAGTCAATCAACAATCAACTTTTCCTTTTGAAATCAAATGTATAACGCTTGATGCGTTGTGATGATGCGTTATGCTGCTGCTGTTGCTGCTGCTGTTGCCAAGACAAGCAGCATAATGGCCATTATTGGTCATTTGGGTCAATTCAATTGCCTCTCTGCACTTTCATCGGGCCAAAACAGCAGCAGAAAACAAAAGAAGCACAACAACAATAACAACAACAATAACAATTTCATTCTGTTTGCCTTTCTATTCGCATGTCTGAGAAGTTTCTTTCTTTCTTTACATGTGAAAGTACAAAACGACGCATCAATTTTCTTTTCTTTTCATTTTAATTTTTTATTTTTTTTCACTTTTCTGTATTTCCTTTATAACAGGATTTTATTGTTGCCGCTTTTGACCTTGGCTTATAACATGTACAACAAAAAAAATAAAGAATATAAAATCATTTCTGTCTCTCTGTCACATTCATTCTTATCAATTTTGTTGTTTACAAAATGGCAGCATGCTTATCGCTCGCTTGACACTCCAAAATGTCATAAATTGTTAGCAAAAGCAAAAAGCAAAAGCAAGAAAAAAAAAGAAAAATCATAAAAAATAATAATAATAATAGTAATAATAATAATAATAAAATTACTACTACGACAAAGTATTATAATCACTTCAAGTACATTTTTTTCTATGCCCATGATATGGCGAAAACAATTTTTTTTTTTTATTTGTTGTTGAAAATAATCATAATTATATATTTTTTGATCGAATGGTGGGCAAAGAGTTAAAATCAAAAAAAAAAAAAATAAATAAATGTTAAAAATAAATATGGTTGGCAAAAAAAAAAAGCAAAAGCCGAAAATATGAGACAAGTGAAAGTCATGGAATTATGCATCATTATAGATAAATTTTGAGTTAAGAGTCGACGCTTTTTTTTTAATAGGCTCAAAAGATGTGTAAGTGTATGTGTATATTGACCATGCTATAAATAGACATGACACCTGAAATAACTTGAAACAGTTGTACACAAAATTTTGCAAATAATAAATAAAAAATAAAAAAGAAAAAAAAATTATATATAATAATCTATAGAAATTGAGAAAAATATGAATAAAACACTTGAAAAATAAAATGCTTGATTATCAATATGCTATATATAATTTTTTTTTATTTATTATTTGCAAAATTTTGTGTACAACTGTTTCAAGTTATTTCAGGTGTCATGTCTATTTATAGCATGGTCAATATACACATACACTTACACATCTTTTGAGCCTATTAAAAAAAAAGCGTCGACTCTTAACTCAAAATTTATCTATAATGATGCATAATTCCATGACTTTCACTTGTCTCATATTTTCGGCTTTTGCTTTTTTTTTTTGCCAACAATATTTATTTTTAACATTTATTTATTTTTTTTTTTTTTGATTTTAACTCTTTGCCCACCATTCGATCAAAAAATATATAATTATGATTATTTTCAACAACAAATAAAAAAAAAAATTGTTTTCGCCATATCATGGGCATAGAAAAAAATGTACTTGAAGTGATTATAATACTTTGTCGTAGTAGTAATTTTATTATTATTATTATTACTATTATTATTATTATTTTTTATGATTTTTCTTTTTTTTTCTTGCTTTTT
>JBAMBR010003658.1:0-33721 GCA_037044475.1 Zaprionus obscuricornis | reverse complement strand
GAACGTGCATTCAATTTTGAGTTGGAGTCTTTGTAAGAAGGAAGAGGAGCAATAAGGAACAGGTTACCAATATATCACCCACATTATCACACATAAACCCTAAACACACACAGTACACATACAAATTATAAGCGATAGGCAGAAAGGAGAGAAAATAATTTCAACATGAGAAGGAGGCGGCCGCAGTGCAGCCCAAAGCCAAAAGCAACAAACACAAAACAATATTTGATTAACAATAACAGACAAAATAAAAGAAAAAGCAAAATAAAAAAAATAAACTAATTATATATAAATATATATATAAATATACTTATAATAAAGAATAAAAAGTAATACTAAACAAAAAAAAAATAATAAGGAATTCAAAACCCAAACTGTAAATCTAAGAAAAAGCAATTTAGAGCAAACGGAAGAGCAAAACAAAGTTTCTATATATATATATATATATATATATACACTTATCTATGTATAAAACAGATTGTAAATTTGTTGTCTTTATTTCTTTTAATAATTTTTATCATTACCAACTTTTCTCATAGATCCATATATATATAATTTATACAATTTCTAATTGTTAAAGCATAAAATGTTACAGAATTTTTCTTTTTCTTGCATTACATTTTCTGTTTTTTTTTTTCTATTTCGTTTTTTTCTGAATTTTACTTAGTTCTTCCCATTTGTAAGCGATATTCTCAACTGATTTTTTCGTAAGACATATATGTGTGTGTGTGTTTGTGTGTAATTCTACTTAAGGTTCATCTATATTTGCTCCAATAGTTAATTTTAAATTTGTTGTTTTTAGTTATGCTTAAATATACTTTTTTTTTGTATTTTCAATTGTGGGAGTTCAATTTTTTTTTAGTGTTTTTGTTCATTAAATATAGTATATAATATGATGCACATAATTAATATAATAGTGTATATTATAAATATATATATATATATTCATAAATATCCATGTATATATGGATATGTATATATATATTTATAAGTAGTATTATTTTTTTAAGAAACAATTATAAGATTTCAACATTTAATATTTCTTTTTTTTTATCCCATATACTACTGAGTTTTGCTTTTTATCGGTAAATTGTTTTTTTTTAGTTAATTTTTAAAATACAATCGTAACACAGTAAAAAATAAAAAAAAATGTATTTTTATATGAGATATAAAAATGTTAACAAAATATATGTGGGGCTGTGAAAGTTTCGTTTATGTGTTTGTGTTTTCGTGTTTGAAAACTGCATACAAAATGAAAAGGAATTGTGAGATAATGAATCTGATCTGATTTCGTGATGTTGTCCTTTTTAACTTATTTTTTTTTTTCGATCCATTCTATTTCTCATTATATTGCAGACTGTACTTTTGTACATGTATTTATATATATATATATATATATGCGAGTGTCTGTGTATGTTTTGCAAGTGATTTGATGACTTGGAGTTTTTGACTTTGATAAAAATTATTAAAAGAAATAAAGACAACAAATTTACAATCTGTTTTATACATAGATAAGTGTATATATATATATATATATATATATAGAAACTTTGTTTTGCTCTTCCGTTTGCTCTAAATTGCTTTTTCTTAGATTTACAGTTTGGGTTTTGAATTCCTTATTATTTTTTTTTTGTTTAGTATTACTTTTTATTCTTTATTATAAGTATATTTATATATATATTTATATATAATTAGTTTATTTTTTTTATTTTGCTTTTTCTTTTATTTTGTCTGTTATTGTTAATCAAATATTGTTTTGTGTTTGTTGCTTTTGGCTTTGGGCTGCACTGCGGCCGCCTCCTTCTCATGTTGAAATTATTTTCTCTCCTTTCTGCCTATCGCTTATAATTTGTATGTGTACTGTGTGTGTTTAGGGTTTATGTGTGATAATGTGGGTGATATATTGGTAACCTGTTCCTTATTGCTCCTCTTCCTTCTTACAAAGACTCCAACTCAAAATTGAATGCACGTTCGACGCCTGCGACAGCAGCAGCGAGCTCCCCTCCCTTCTTCTCTTCTACGAGTCTCCAAAATTGCAGCCAAAATTTCCTCCTTAGGCCAATGTGGGGAACTGGCGTTCATCATTCACCTTAGGGGCGGCATTTTGTTGTCTATCATTACCAAAGCGTTTGCCAGCGTTGCCTCCGCCAATGCCGCCACCGCCAGCACTACGACGCTCAATTGGCGGCCGATTGCCACCTTCTGGACGAGAAGGAGCGCCACCGCCAGTGTTATTGGCAGCACCTCCGTCAGCGTTAGAGCCACCAGCAGAGTTGCCACCTTGTAGTCCACGATTACCCTCATTACGTGGTCCGCCAGGGCGTGGACCACCACGACCGCGTCCACCAAAACCGCCACCACCTCCGCGACGTCCATCATTGAAATTAAATTGAATGTCAAGTACGCGTTGCTGACGACCCACGCGTTGCGGGTACATGGCAGGGTCGTATTCAAGTTCCTCTTCGCTTTCGTTCTCCTTCTTTTTGTTGTTGTTCAGCACAATCATCTTCTTCCATTGCGAAGTATCTTCGCCTAAAAAATAAAAAAAAATTGTTAATGTAGGTAAATTAAGTAAAATATGAAGTTTAAGTAAATTAAAGGAAAGAATTGAACGCACCTTCACCAGCTTTGCGTATGTTAAACTTGGGTTTAATGCGTTGCTGTTGCTGTGCTTTCCATTCATCCAATGTCAACTCCTTGGTCTCCTCCTCGGCTGGTGGCTGCTGTTCATTCTGGTGCTCATTGCCTGACTCATCGGCCTTTCCTTCAGCATTGTTGTTATTGTTAGCACTTGTTTCACCACCCTCAGCATTATTTTTGTTAACATCATCAATGGCTTCCTTAACCGATCCCCAGTTGTGTGCACCGGCTCCGTCGCGTTTATCAATTGCCTTTACACCTGTTTATATTTATTTATTATTTTTAATTATAAAAAAATAAATTATATATTAATACAATTTTATAGTAATTTACTATTATATTTTTCTTACAGCGCAATTTCTTAAAATTCACAACTTGAATTACGCATTTTCTAAGGGTAAATATTTATATAATTTTTTGTTCTTATTTTTTTTCCTTTATTTAATTACTTTTATTTTTTTTTAGCGTTTACCAAACTAACTAAGAAACCAACGACCGATCGCTGAATTACATTAAACTTGTCTTTTTTCATTAAAGAGTTTTGTGGTAAGTCAATAATTAGGAATACGACGACTGTAAAATACCCAGTAAAAATACTCAACACTAATACCACATCTGTAACTAAAAAAACGATCTTTTTATCTATCTAAAACTATTACAAGGTTTTTGACACACATTTTCCTCTTTTAATTTCAAAAGTCATAATACTCTTATTTTTAGCTTTGTAATACGAATATTTAATTTATTTTTATATGTTACAAATTTTTTGTATACCTTATTGGTAATTATCAGAATAATTAATAATTGAAGAAAATTTCAAACATTTTTTAGTACATTCTAGAAAAAATTAAACCCAAGGAAAAATTGCAATATTATGAATAGGCAAAAGTTTATACTGTAACTTTGTGGTTAGCGCGGCCATATAACAGTTTTTATTTTTTTTTAGATAAGCTAACAAATCTTAATCAGCAGTGGCAACACATACACACACATATCCACATTTGCAAGCGTACATACAATCATTCCCCTCTTCACCTCTTTTTCTTTAATACTAATGTAAAACTCATGTGGCGCTGCCCGTCAACATGTCGATGTGATGATGTTGTTCCATGGCGTGGAAAACTATGCATAAAGCCTCCTACACTAACACTAACATATTAGATTGTCGATGAGGTGAGGTAGTTGAGTAGTAGGTGGGGGTGTGGAGGAGGGAAACGGGCAGAACAGCCTTAAGAAGAGCCAAACTATTTTTAAACATATTTCATATATACAATGAATTGAAAATGAAATGTGGCGGTGGCGTCTGCCTGCCGTTGCCGCCTTCTCAACACATTCATTCTTGTTTGTGCCTCACATTTCTCACACAGTTCATCGCCAAATCACAGAATGTGTTCATAATTTTGGACTTAATTCCCAACAGGAGAGGACAAAAATTAACCAAGAACAAATTGTTATAGAATTGCATTCTACAGCAAATTGTTACAAAATGAAAAAATGATTCAGCAATACGATTGTTCAACTGTGAGCATATAGTAATATGCGGTGATTTAAATAAGATAACTAATGTTCCACTGAACAAGTACTACATGTAGAAATTTTTTATAGTAATGTGAAGCAGGTTGTCGGACAGAGGTGGAGGGAGGGGAAGTATCGCGGTACTTACCAGTTTTATCAGAGCCAGATTGACGATCAAATTCACGTTTACGATTTCCGCCATCAAAATTGCGATTCTGACGGAATGGACGATCTCCGCCATTACCAAAGCCTCCGCCGCCGGCACGATATGGTCGAGAATTGCCGCCTCCTTCAGAGTTGGCACCAGAGTTGCCACCTGGAGCGCCATTTTCGCGCACGTTGCGGCGATTGTTGCGTTGCTCACGCGTCACCTCGCCGCCGTTATGTTGACGAAAATTGACATTGCGCTGTTGTTGCTGCCCTTGACCAGTTTCACGTGTTTTGCCAGCAGCAGCGCCGCCAGCGTTACGAGCAGCGACAGCCCCACCTTGCTTATTATTATTATTGTTGTTATTAATTTTGTCGTTGTTGCCGCCAGTTGCTGCTGCAGTTTTCTTGCCATCATTCTTATTAAGCGCACCTGGTTTGTTTTCCTTTTCGGCTTGATTTGGCTTCTTGGCTGCTATTGCTGCTTTTGGTTGCTTTGCAGTTGGCGCCGTTTTTGTGGCCGCTGCTGCTGCGCCCGTTGCTGGCTGCTGCTTCTTCTTAGCCGCGACAAGATTATCTAATGGATCGCTAACATCGTCGTCCATGAACAAAAGTTCATAACGATTTTTACCGGCGCTATCCATGCTTTTTTTATATATATGCGTCTGCTTCTGCTAATGATGATGATACGAAGATTATTTTACCCAATTGATTTTTCCACACAAGACAGATTTTATGCAAAAAAAATTACACAGAATTGCTTAGTTTTCTGTCAGAAAAAAAACTCGTGTGTGTTTGGCTGCTGCCGCTGATACTGCGCCTGTATGAGTGTATGTTTGTGTGAGTGGAAATAGAAGAAATTCGTTATTTCTAGTCTTGCTTTATTCTATTTTTTTCTTTTCGTCGTTGTCGTGTGGTTGCCTGGCTGCGCTCTAACCTTAATTTTCTGCGTTTCTGCTTTGACTGCTACACACATACACAAACGCAAAAGTGCACACATACATATACATATACTACTCAAGCGCACATGTGTTCTACTGCTACCAAAAGGCAAAACAAAGCAGAGCGAAAAAGCATGTTGTGTATACATACACACAGAACGCAAGCAGCAACTCACGTTTTTGATTAAACAGAATTGCTCCTCACATTAACATGCGCTCATCATTCTTGTCATCGACCGGCTGTGAATGGCAATTTTCAATTGAAATTCTGTTATTTATGAGTGGTAAAAATTTATAATATACGTTAAATTTGAATTTTATGCTAAGGGCAATTTTTGATATTTTCATTAGTACGTATAATTTTATTAATAATTATAATAATTATTAACAATCCTTTTCGATTATTTATATTACAGTTAAATTATTACAAACATGTCTGATTGGGAAGAAGACCGGCAGCAGGTATACATATAATACGCAGCAGAAATTTATTAACAGTTTACCAAAAAGATTTATTTCTATCTGCAGGCTATGCCACAATTCGATAAAAATAATGATAATGCTGGCGCTGTCAATGATTGGAGCGATAAAGAGACTGACGTCGGTGACGGAGATCGCGATGGATACGCTCCACGTGGACGCCGTGGCTTTGGTGGTGGCGTACGTGGTGCTGGTGCCACTAATTACCGTGGTCGCCGTGATGACAATCAGGATGGTAAGTTGCCTTAGCCCAGGTTTTTTTTTTTTTTTTTTTTTTTTTTTTGCATAAACTGTTTTGTTTAAAAGTAGAGTAAGAGTTATGCAGGAAGTTTAGTTCATGTGCGACACACTTGATAATTTGTTTCGAAAACAGCTACGCAACTGGACTACGAATCCAGTTTTTACGGCGGCTTACAAGTACCTTCTGTTTACGATAAGAAGTCCGTAACAGAATTTATTAAAAATCTTAACTACGATGCGATCAGGAATATTCCATTGGCGAAGTTACGAGCGCAGCGCGATTATTTGTTAACTGCATTCAGAGAATTGGTAACCAACGAATGGGAGAAAATTAAAAAAATGGAAAAGGAGCAACGCAAGAAAAAGGCTCAGGATTTGCGTAACGCAGCTGAGAATTCAGATAGTATTTTAACTGAACTGAATCGAATGCTCAATATTACAAATACAAATGGTAAGCAAGACCAATTGCTTATCGAATGGTTAAATTTAAATATGAGTGAACAGCAGCAACAATATCCGCCACCGCAGCAGGAGCTGGTGCCACCGACGACGCCGTCGTTGTCCAATACAGATGCATTTGTTGTGCCAAACACGCCAAGTCAAACACTAACTAGAGAAACCACATTGTCATCAAGAGCACCAGGGAAAACATCACGCGAGAAAGATATTCGTACTCCCCTCACAAAAAAAGATGATAGCATTCTGAAATTAGGCCCACAAATACACGATTTAAAAAAGTTGCTCAAGACCATCGAGCGAAACTATGTCAACTCAATAACAGATATATCAGATGAGCCAATATTTTCAACAACGATTACAGCACAACCATTTTATCGAAAATATATACCGGAAAATTTTATTCGTTTACGTGAACCGAGACAAATGCATTTTTGGATGCCAAGCGATTTGTATGAAGAGTTGCCTTGGCCATGTCTAAGATCCAATTGCATTTGGTATTCAAATAAGGGAATTGAAATTGAGAACTTACAAACAATTATTATACGTGACTATGATAATGAGGATCAGTGGCAAGTTGAAGAACAACAGCATCAGGGTCAGGCAAGTAGCGATTTAGTCAATGTCCCACGTCAGCAACACGTTTCAAGCCATGGTACACTAGATTATATTCGATTGATGCTGGACTCCACTGACAATGAAGTATCCAATGAAGCATATGGAATAGCACCACTGCCCACACACTCCAATGAAGGGTAAAAATACACAATTGGTCTTTTGCTTTTTCCTTTTCTTTTTCGTATACTATTTTACTATCTTTATTCCCCCTTTCCCGCATTCGATTGTCTTTACTTACCGTTTCGTTGGAATTTTCAATTTTGGATGCTGAATCGAAAGAAAGCCTTTGAAGATTGAACACACAAATTCAATATTTTAAAAACTGAACAATTTTGACGTTCACTCTAACACATCACGGACTGAATTTCGAAATTATTTTCAACAATAGCTTTTTCATTTTCGAAAACGCCTCACTTGATTTTTTTTGAAAATTTCCGTTTGCTTTAAATAACAAGAACTTTATGTGGTCGGCCATACTTCCTCCATACTTAAATTTTTTTTCGTAAGGCTCCTTTTGTAACGCTCCTTAGGAGACGTGGCAGACCCAACAAAGTATGTATATTCTTGATCAGTGTCGACAGGAGAATCCAACTGTGCATGTCCGTCTGATTTAACCCAAACTACTTTCTTAGTTTTAGAGCTATCTCAATGAAACTTAGTACTCATACTTCCTATACCCATAAGCTGTAAATAAGTCCAAACCGGATCGGATCGGATCACTATGTCATATAGCTGTTATTCGAACGAATCACCCAAAAATGGTAGTTTTTCTATTTTTTTTAAGCTATCCTGCTGAAACTTAGCAGATTTTACCCTCTTTTTTTTTTGTTAGAATTATTTACGAAAAAACTATATTTAATCTTCGAATTAATCGCTAGATTTTTTTCGTCATATTTTTGATTTGAAACCTTTCTTCACTTTTTAACTGTATCTCCTCTTCACTTAACTTCTCTTCAATTTACAATTGCTTTCTGAATGTACATGTGAATTTGATGCTCTTCTGCTTCTAATTTTGTTATAATTTTGGTCTATTCACAAATAAATTGACAAATTTTCACAGACTTACACCAATGCAATTAGCTGTAGATGGCAGTTTAATAGGAGACGATGCATTTGTTATGCCACCACCGGTTATTCAACAACTTTCTCATGAGTTTTTAATGGAACTGGATAGCGCTACAATGCGTCCTCCATTGATGGAAAATACTTCAACGCCGTTGGCAGGACCATTGGCGTCATCTCGTAATCCGCCTGCATCGACTCCATTGCAATTGTATCGTCATATATTACCGGCCATCGATGAGGAGCACGATCAACAACGGCCCACTATAGGTCGGGAGCTTAACATGAGCGAACACTCGTTGTCATACATTGCTGATGCTGAACCGAATAGAGCAGGAGCAGGAGCAGAAATAGTTGTAGGAGCTGTACCAGTGATAGCTGCCGCAGCAGAAGCACAAACAGCGACCGACTTAAACGATGATACGTCTTTTTTACAAGCACCACAAACAACTACGCCCGTGTCGATCCGAGATTGGAATTCTATTTTTCGGCCACGTGAAAATTTACCCAATTTTGCAGAATTACAGATGCCACATCAAAGACAAAAGCCAAAACATAATCGTAATCGTCGCCGAAATGCCGATAACAATTCATTGTTGGAACCAAGCAATCATGAGATTACGACAACATTTGTGGCCGAGCTGCTACATTCTCTAATCGGAGCTGAGGAACAGCAGCAACAGCAACAACAACAACAACAACAACAACAACAACAACAACAACAACAACAACAACAACAACAACAACAACAACAACAACAACAACAACAACAACAACAACAACAACAACAACAACAACAGCAGCAACAGCAACAGCAACAGCAACAACAACAACAACAACAACAGCAGATATTGCCAATAGATAATGATAGTGATATAATAATTGCGCCAATTAATTTGCCAGGAAATACGGATACACCCTTACCGACAGCTACGTCAAACGTTGTGTTAGGAACGCCATACGATATGGAAAGTCAATATGTTGTCGAACTAACTATGCTCGATAATGGTGCTGCTAACCAACAAAACCCACCAGTGCCAGCAGCGGCGATGCATAATATTGTCAATCCAGAAGAGCTGCCCAATCGACCTATAATAAGATCCATAGAAATTTTTCCTGCACCCGACACCACCACTGCGATAAAGACTGTAAATGATTTTGAAAATTCAAGCAGCAGTAACATTAGCATGCCAAGTTCAGGAGCAATTGGTGCTGAACCATCAACGCGACTCATCGGCGATGTACAGACATCCATCGATACTGATAATGCTGATATAGCGAATTTAGCTATAAATGGAAGCAATAATGTTCATCCACAGGAAGAACAACTAACTTATCGTGATCGACTGTATAGAGAAAGTATTAATGGCTTGTCTTACATTGTCCAACATACAGATAAGCTACGGCAAATGGTTGATCATCAGAAGCAATTAAGCGATAAACAAATGCAAAATAATCATTTTTATACTGATTGTTCAAATGCGTTCTTTCTTGCAGAACAAAATAATAGTGGTAAACTATATAATATTTCTGTAGCAGGTTCCAATAATAATAATAATAGTCATAAATATGTAACAATGCCAGCTGTGAATACATATGATCGGAAAATAATATTGAATATGCCAGAAGTGAAGAAACGTGTTATTCATAGTCTTATGAGTGCACTCATAATGTTACCAGTTGTGGACATGCATTCAAATACATTCATCAAAACACGAATTGAGGCAGCTGTTGCATATCGTGTTGTCTTAGATCTGAAAGCAGTGAATATTATAAGTCTTTCGAAAGATGCTAGATATGTTTCATTGCTCTAATTCTGAAACTATTTACTATTTAAATATATTAATTTTGTAGACCAAGTTGCATGGTGCAAATTAAATAACTTTGATTTAAGTATATATTTTATTTAAGAAAAACAAAATGTTAATAATTTGAATTTACAGCTGCATATGGATAATATGTTTTACAACCTATTTTTGTTCATTTTATTTTTGTTATTATTATTATTATTTTACTTCACGTCACTTGAAAATTTGACCTTAGTTTAAAACAAAAACTATACGATTTTAATTTACAGCTTTTTCTAAATATGTTTTTTTTTAGTATTTGTGTTATAAAAATATAAACAATTATTATAGTTATTGTTGTTGTTGTTTATTTCTTTTGTTTTAAGTTGTTAATTTGTTGTTAGCTTTAAGTTAAAGAATTTAAGAGAATTTAAAAATATTATAATTAAAATTCAACAGGAGAGGAACGTCAAACTGGCCGTCGCGGAGGTGGTGGCGGCTATCGTGATCGCCTCGATTTCGGTGATAAAGGTGAACGTGGCGAACATGGTGAACGTTGCGAACGTCGTCGTCGCGATGATGGTGACCTGAACAACAATCAGGAAGACGGTGGTGACGATACTGAAAAAAAGGCTCGTGAGTTTTATATACCGCCCGAGCCTACAAATGATGAGGGTGAAATGTTTAGCACTGGCATTTCGTCTGGCATTAACTTCTCCAAGTATGATAATATACCAGTGAAGGTTAGTTTTTTTCCCCTGTCTGCCTTTGTCTCTGTTTCATCTTATTATTATAATTTAATTAAATTTTTCTATAGGTAACTGGTGAGAATGTACCAGAGCCTATTAAGAAATTTGAAATAACCACCTTGCGTGCCATACTGTTAGAGAATATTGTGAAATCCGGTTATAAAGTTCCAACACCAATACAAAAGGTTTCTATTCCGGTAATTTCCGAAGGACGCGATCTTATGGCTTGTGCTCAGACTGGTTCTGGTAAAACTGCTGCATTTTTATTGCCAATACTAAGCTTGATTCTTGATGAATGCCCTGATATGGAGATTGGAAAACCGCTGGCAGTCATTTTATCACCAACTCGCGAGCTTGCCATACAAATTTTTAATGAAGCTAGAAAATTTGCGTATACTACGTATCTTAAAGTTAACATATTGTATGGTGGAACCTCTGTCAAGCATCAAAATGAATCAATTATGCGTGGTTGCCACATTCTAATTGCCACACCGGGGCGCCTATTAGATTTTGTCGAACGCACATTTATTACGTTTGAAGATACACGTTTCTTTGTTCTGGATGAAGCTGATCGCATGTTGGATATGGGCTTTGCTGATAGCATGCGAAAGATAATGAAACATCGAACAATGCGCCCAGAACATCAAACATTAATGTTCTCGGCAACATTCCCCCAGGAGATTCAACGTATGGCTGGTGAATTTTTGAATAATTATATATTTGTCTCTGTGGGTGTTGTCGGTGGAGCTTGCTCTGACGTTGAGCAAATTATTTACGAGGTCAATAAATTTAATAAGCGTAACAAGCTTATGGTAAGCTCTTTGTTTTTTTTTTATTTTTAAGAAAAATTTTTTTTTTTTTTAATTTAATCTTGAAATTTATTTGCCTTGACAGGAGATTTTACGTGAAAACGCAGATGGTACAATTGTCTTTGTTGAGACAAAACGTGGAGCCGATTTCTTGGCATCATACTTTTCGGAAACAGAGTTTCCAACCACCTCGATTCATGGCGATCGTTTGCAGAGTCAACGTGAACAGGCCTTGCGCGATTTTAAGAATGGAACTATGAAAGTGCTTATTGCCACCTCTGTCGCCTCGCGTGGTTTAGGTAAGGCACGTCTGAAAAGGGACGGGTGAAAATATGTATTTTTACTGTTTTTACTGTATTTTTAAATTTGCTTAAAAAAAAAAACCACACCTGAATTCTGATATGTCCTTTTTAACGTGTATGTACGTGACAACAGTGCGTACATTTGTCTCCAGAAATTGTGTTATCTTGATACCGGTGAATCCTACGGTAATGGAATGTATGGGTGACCCCCCCCCCCCCCTGCGATGAAACTAGTTGCAAAAGTAAAAAAGTTCATCCAAGGGGGCGAAATCTCCAAAAACATACACTTAGCAGCACAAATCTGTATACACTGAAAAAAAATGAAAATCAAATTTCAAACGCAAATTTCTTTGCTATTTATATGTATTTTTAACTAATTTTTTAAAATTAAACATGGAAAATTTTGGGATTATAGTCAGAGTTCCAGTCACCGATGGTAATTACTGTTTTTTTTACAACTTGTTTTTTACAATTGATCTTCATTTTTGCATTACATAATAACCATGGAAAGGAGCAGAAATTTCTATTGCGGAGCGAAAAATCATCTTAAAACTATTTTTAGATGGCAAATCTTATAGAGAGATTGCTACCCCAATTGGTGGAGCTCACTCCTCCATCCAAAAAATAAATAAATAATCATTTTACCTGCAGAATCTTGCCAAAGGCTCGATCTCCCGTCCGCCGTTATTAACGAAGCTCGAACAAAGCGCTGTTGTAAAGTCAATTCGGCGTAATTCCAGGATGACAGTCCATGATGAACAGCTCCAATCCCAGAGGATAGTTTTTCAAAACGGTTTCGGTGGATACGGTCCACCTTGTCATAAAAAAGTATGTGTACCACAGCAGAGTCGCCCGTAAAAAATCTCTGATTTCCCAAGTCAATAGGAAAAAGCATCTATCTTTTGCAAATAAGCTTATTTTAAAACCGCAGACTTCTGAAATCATGTTCTATTCTCAGACAGGAGTAAGTTCTGCATCTTTCGAATCAAAAAAAAAAAGTTTTTAGTATGAAAAAAAAGGAGTATAAGCGTCCAACAAAGAAAATGTAGTCGGCATTGCTAAAAATGATTGAAGTGGCATAATAGTGTGGAGAGTGTACGGCAGCAAGTCTTGTGTGAAACGTATTTTTTGAATTAGTTATGAATCAAGGTATCTATATAAGCATTTTGGAAATCAATTTAATAGAAAGATTTAAAAAAATCGGACCTTAAAACATGAATTTTGGTGCCAGCGGCACAACGACCCAAAGCATACGTCACATTAATGTCAAAAATCAGCTGGGAACAAATGCTCCGGAGCTTCAAAGCTCCTCCGGAGCTCAATCCTATTGAGTATTTAAGAGGTTTTCTTAAAAGAAATATCAATTAGTTCAAAGAATGCTCAAGGTGGTCATAGTGGAGGAATGGGGCAAAATTACATCAGAGGAAACAATGAAACTTATAAAATCGATGCCAAAACACCTTAAGTAAGTTTGGCATAGAGGGGGGAGGGGATACCCCACAAGTTACTAAAAAGGATATAATATATGTAGTTTTAAGTAAGGTGTATACAGACTTTTGGGTGTGCTATTTTTTGAGTATAAAAACTTAAAATTAAATATAAAATATATGAAATTTTTAAACAATTCTGAGAAAAGTTATGTTAAAACAAGTAAGAAAGAGTTATAGTCGAGTGTGCTCGACTATATAATACTCGGTGCCCAAAGTTATATTATATATTTATTTTGCTCGTGCTGCCTCTAACCACTGAGCCACGCTCTCACAAGTGTGAGAAACACTGAGTAAATGTTGCCGTCGTTTGGGGTGAGAACAGCAAGCAAGCGTACGCCTCTCAACTTTTGAAATTTGAAATGTGTATAACTTCCATGTTTATTATCCGATCTGTACCAAATGCTTAAAATCGTTTTTTTCGATTTGTGGAGGCGGAGGGGGCGTGGCAAAAATCCAAAATAAACTTGATCTGCCTGCAAACACTACAAACACTATGCAAAAAAAATGAAGTCTCTATCTCTTATAGTCTCCGAGATCTGTGTGTTCATACGGACGTAGAGACGGACAGACGGACATGCTCCAATCGACTCGGCTGTTGATCCTGAGTCAGAATATATATACTTTATGGGGTCGGCCACGCCTCCTTATGGGTGTTACATACATTTGCTCTTGACACAAACCCAATATACTCTTGGTACCCAATGGGCACCGAGTATAAAAATTAGTTAAAAATACATATGTATAAATAGCTGAGAAATTTTGCGTTTGAAATTTGATTTTCATTTTTTCTTTCGGTGTATACAGATTTGTGCTGTTGTGTGTATGTATATATTCCTGATCAGCATCGACAGCAGTAGAATAAAAAAAAAATCTGTATTTCCGTCTGTTCGTTCATTTGTTAAAAAGGAAAGGAAAAGTTTGGAATTGGATTACTATATCATCATACAGCTACCATAGGAACAATCATGCAAAAATTAAGTTATTTGTATGAAAAGTTTTGTGAAACATGTGAAACTGCAAGTGTATGACAACATTTTCGGATTATTGAATATATCTCTGATTTTTTGTTGCTATTAACAAACATTCGATTTTTTGTTTATTTGCGATATACACAGATATTAAGAATGTAAACCATGTGATTAACTATGACATGCCGTCAAACATTGATGATTATGTACATCGTATTGGACGCACTGGTCGTGTTGGCAATAGTGGACGTGCAACATCATTTTTTGATCCCGATCAGGATCGCGCTTTGAGCGGTGATTTGATTAAGATCCTTAAGGAATCGGGACAAGTGGTGCCCGAGTTTCTAAATGAACTGGGAGGCAGTGATAGTTTCTCTGATCCCACATTTGGAGGCGTTGATGTTCGTGGTGGTATCGGTGGGGTAAGTTCAATAAGAGTTTGTTACATCGATTTATAATAAATGTAAAATTTTATTCAACAGCGGAATGAGGATATTGGTAACTTGGAAGAAGTACAAGATTGGGATTAAGTACAGATAATACAGATGCAGATGTAAATGCAAATACAGATAGTAACAGTTGCATACTTTCAGCAATAGATAAATAATACATAGCAATATGACGTACCATAGACCGGATCTATATTTAAATTCATTGACCAATTTAATCTTACCTTATCACCGCAAAAAAAATATTCAAATTGGATCGCCAAGATGTCGAAACAATTAAGATGTCTAAACCACCAAAAAATCCGATTCTTATCATTAATGTTACTTGTTCATATTTAATGTTAATGCTAAAACTAATTTTACATTATCAACAATATATTATCAATATATTATCAATAAAAGCGCATTAATTAAATATTCTTCTCATTTAATGCATTAAGCGTAGCAAAATAAAGCAAAATTAGCAAAAAAAAAAAACTCACGAAAAGTTATAATTATTACTTTATTTGACTTTTATTTAAATTGCTTCAATTAATTTTCAAAAACTGAACTTTATTAACATGAATTTACGCTTGAAATAAATGAATAAGTGAAGTTCATAAACTAATATGAATTATAAATAAAAGTTAAATTGACTTTCATTGACTTGTAATTTTTATTAGTTAATTTTATCTTCGTTCTAAAGAAAATCATGGTTCAAAATAATCGGAGTCTGCATGCAAGCAATATTTGTCATCTTTTCTTTGTTTGTTTGTCTTTCTCTTATCTTTATCGTTGTTCGCTCTCTTGCCAATACTCTCTGCTCTCATTTCAATTTTTGCCGGCTTTTTGGACCTTGTCTGCTTGCAGCTCACTCCCTCCCTGAACGGCGTTTAACACTCAACCACATCATACTCTCACAACAATAACAACAACAACAAATATCCAAAGTCACGTATGAAAACAAAAAGCGCAATAAAAACTGCGCTTCTGTGTTTTTGTCTTTGCTCACATACACATGTAAATGAGACAGAGACACACGCATACGAGAGTACGCACTAAACAAAATCAATAAATGAGAAATTCACCACTCATTTTCTCTTCTGTGTTGAGCTTAGCCGTAGTTGACTGACCAACTGTGAATCGTTTCAGTCTCTGACGGCATTTCTCAGCGTGTGCAAGCGTTTTTGAGTTTCGTCGTGTCTGTCTGCATTGTAACTAATGAATTGTTACAAAAGTTGTCTCAGTGTGTTAGTGTTGAGTATTTATTAATCAGATTGAGCTTGCAATTTCTTTTATATGTGTACATACATACACACATATTTATACATGTATAAGGAAAGCGAATAAGACAAACACATCAACATTAAGTTAAAGCTGAATTTAGCCGAGACGCCCGTAAATGCAGGCAATAGCCAAGTAACAAAAATGTGCAAGCAATTATCGTGTTTTTGTGTGCTGCTACTGCTGATGCTCTTGTTGCTGTTGTTGTTGTTTCATTTCATCGTTTAACCTAAATCGCTTCTTACCGATTATGAAATAAGCAGACAGTTTGAATACCTGTGTCGCTGTTGTGCTGTGTGGTTTGTTGTTCTTGTTGTTGCTTTTAGTTAAGCTAAGAACAAGCGATGTGCAGACAAAAACAACGATTAACAACAAATATGAATCTAAGGAAAAAAACAAAGTTTGTGTTACGATGACGCCCACGCACATTGAACCCTTGTGGCGTGGGCCAGTGGACTGTTAAGGTCCAGCAACTACGAAATACTTGGCTCCCGGAAATCAACCCTCCTCTCTCTCATGTTTAATGAGAGCCATCTAGGCCGTCTAGGCTATAGAAATAGAAAACTCTTTAATTTTTTTTTTTACGGTTTTTTCTTTATTTTCCTATATGCGTTGCGTTGCGTGTTTCCTTTTATTACTTCGTATATATTTTAATGTTTCAAAACGGGCATAAACTTCTATATTTATTTTTTAATTTCATATTTCTGTTAGTTCAATAAGCTTATACTATAAATTAACTCTTTAAATATAAATATATAAATACAAATGTAAATAAAATTAGACATAATATAATTTTATTTTCGGAATTTAAAAATATTTTATTAATGTTGCACATTTTTACAAGTATTTAAAAAATAAATGCAAACAATTTAAATTCAGTGCAAAAAGTTAATACATAATAAATTTTGAAAAATTTTAGAAAAAGCAATTTATCAAATCAAAACTAATAACAAAAGTGAAACGGCAAACAAAAAGAAAAACTAGAACACACAAAAAGAAAGAAAGAACATAAAACAGAATACAGAATTGTTTTTTTTTGTTATTATTTGTGCCAGACAATGAGCCAAAGTTTTGATAGTTTAATGCGGGAAGAAAGCAGGGAAAGCAGTGGCTTTGATGGCTATTCCGGCTACCCGGATCGTCAGTCCTCGGAGGATGTAACGCTGTCAACAACAGCAGCAGCAGCAATAACAAGGACCACAACAACAATAGCCGGTGAAGATGTCAATGATGGAGCTGCTGCTGGTGCTGCTGCTGCTGATTCGAGTGTGACGCGAGATGATGATTTCGCTGAGGATAACAATTTCGAATCGAATTTGCGACGACGCAAAGGCAAAATAATATCCTGTGCCAAGGAGACCATTGAGAACGGTAAGAGAACAGTTCACTCAGCAAAGATATTTCAGACAAAGGTACTTACAATATAGATGTTTATAGGTATATATATATATACATATATCTATATATGGTATATATATATATATATATACCTTTATAGTTTGCATATTATATGTATGTACATATTTACATACATATAAATTCGTATGTTTGTTTGTCTACACACACTAAAATTACCCTAAAATGACTTTCAGATTGATGTTGTACGAGCATTTTCCTTTCCTGTATTCTGATTGGTTTTGTTTAACGCTGTTGTAGTTGTCTTTGCCGTTGCTGTTGCAGTAGACAAATAAAACCAAACTTTACTTTGCTTCTCGTTTGTGGAATGTGTCATCAGAAGCTTTTGTGTGTCGCTTTCATTGTGCTTCACCAACTGTAACTCACGACAGCTGACGACCTCAAACCTCAATGGCATCTACTAAATTTGCCCCCAAAGCCTTTGAATTATTTATGCGACTCAAACTGGCGCACAGGAAAATGCATTTACCGTGCAATTTTTCCATTTGAAATTGTCTGCACTATAACTACTTATAAATATTCATATGTGGCGATAGATATAGCATTCGATCGACAAATTATCGATTGTGTCGGAAGCTTATCGGTAATTCTGTTACGAATTGAGTTTGAGCTTGCGAAATGACTTAAGCAATTGAATGAAGTCGCTCAATTATAAACGATTACAATTGTTTTCTATACTTAGTTAATTTTTATTAGTTTTTATGGGTCAAGGTTACAAAGTTAGTCAGTTAATTATCGATGCCAATGCCTATGCCTATGCTAATGCCGGTGAGTGTCTTTTAAATAATAATAATAATAATATATGGATAGTGCCCTCTATAGAAAATTTACCACTTTACTTTGAATGTCTGCTTAAGGGTTGAGTTGAACTGGAATTGAAGTTGAGGGTTGATTCTGTTAGCCTAATATTGCGTATATGTCTGCGTGTTTGTCTTAAGAGGTATCAGGTCACAGTGCCGCTTCAAAGTTAATATACCTGTGCATCACTAAAAAATATTCCATACTCAAATGTAAGTGCATGCATATTCATTTAAATATAATTAAAAATCGTATAAAAATCAATGAAATCATAAATAATGTTTGAAGTTTTTGACGCGTAGAATTTCATGACATTTTTATACCCCTGCAGAGGGTATATTAATTTTCGACAGTAGTTTGTAACGTATCTTCGTAGGCGTATCAGACCAAACAAAGCATATGTATTAGCATCTACAGCAGAAAAAGACGTCCGTCTGTCCGTCTTTTTGAACCCAAACTAGTTTCTCAGTTTTAAAGCTGTACCTATGAAACTTGATGTACATACTCGCTATGCCTATAAGCTGTATATAAATCGGAATCGGTTAGATTGGACCACTATATAATATAGTTGTCTTAGGAACGATCGGCTGAAAATGGGGTTTTCTTTGTTTTTTTTTTTAAGCTATCCGGCTGAAACTGGATTTGAGTTTAGTGATAATTAGACGTGTTCAGTTTGGTCAAAATCGGAATTAGCGAAATAGCTGCTATAGGAACGATTGGCCGAAAATAAAGGTTTACTATGAAAAATTTGTTGTTTGTTAAGCTATTTAGCTAAAACTTACATGAGTTTAGTAACGATTTACTTCTCTCATATAAATTTGGTCTAAATCGGACCACCATATCAGAATAAGTGCCATAGGAAAAATCGGCCGAAAATTGATGTTGTATGAGAAGTTTTCTTCTAAGACTGCAAGGTTCTAACATTTTGGGCCTGTAAAGATTACCGTGCTTTTTTTTTATTGTTGCCATGTCCCTATAGCCATGTCAATTTTAAAGCTAGACATATACATTTTGGCACACTATAATAATGTTGGCTAATGTGAATTCAATGTCCAGGTCGCAGCATAAGCAATTTATAACATAGAAATTTATAATTTTAAGTTTTCTTTCTTACGCCAATACATCACATGGTTACTGGGTATCTTTCAGTCGAAAATACTCGATTGCAGCTTTCTTACTTGTTTCTATATTTGTTTCGTTTTATTTTTTTCATAGTAGTAATAGAACATTTTCGAAGGAAATTTATATCGCGTGAGTTTGATGTTGGCGTGAATAATTAAAAGTTCTACTTGAAATTGG
Source organism: Zaprionus obscuricornis (assembly GCA_037044475.1). Lineage (NCBI taxonomy): Eukaryota > Metazoa > Arthropoda > Insecta > Diptera > Drosophilidae > Zaprionus > Zaprionus obscuricornis. Next base: position 14,292 of record JBAMBR010003658.1, on the reverse strand, counting down.
TTAAACGATGAGGCCCATCGATTTTTATACCCGGTACCCATTGTGTACCAAGGGTATATTGACTTTGTGACAGCAAGAAATATATGTAACACCCATAAGGAGGCGTGGCCGACCCCATAAAGTATATATATTCTGACTCAGGATCAATAGCCGAGTCGATTGGAGCATGTCCGTCTGTACGTCCGTATGAACACACAGATCTCAGAGAATATAAGAGCTAGAGACTTAATTTTTGCAAAGTGCTTGTATAGCACAGATCAAGTTTATTTTGGGTTTTTCCACGCCCCCCACCGCCTCCATTAATCGATCAAAACCATTTTGAACACTCCACTGCACCCACACCCACCCAAGCTACATGACTTATACATAGTTAGAATATGTTTATCTGGACGTTTTGTGAAAAGTTGGTACAGATCGGATAATAAACATGGAAGTTATACACATTTCAAATACCAACATTTGAGAGCTTCTCTATGGCGTACGCTTGCCTGCGGCTCTCACCACATACACGGCAACATTAACTCGAACTTGTTAAAAGTGTGGCTCAATGGTTAGAGGGTTGAACTTCCGTGCAAGTGGTCCACGGTTCGAATATCGAATCGATTTTTTTTTTTTAAATCACAATATCAGTAAATATAATAAAATTTAAAATTCTTAATTATTTTACGAAAATGTATTAATGTTAATAAATATATATATGTTGGAATTAACTTAAAAATGTCGAGTGCGTAGCACGATCAAAATATATATATAATGTATAAATTTATATAATATAATTAACGTAAAATTGACGAGTGCGTACCACGAGATTTCTAAATATTTAATTAATGACCTTGGAAGTTATGCAACTTTCAATTCTTTGGGCAGCAGGTATTATACAGTCGAGCATACTCGACTATAGCTTTCTATATATATGTTGTTGAGCCACGATGTCTTTGCTTAATTACCAAAGAATCGCTCTTTGCTGCCATATTTCTGCTCCGTCTTCTTCTGCTGTTATCAAGCACTCCATTTACCATCAGTGTTGACTCGTGTCCCTTCGAATGTGCTCTGTAGGAAAGCTATTGTCCAAGCATGGTCTGATTGTCTGCTCAATTTTTGTTGGCTTTTCTGATGATTGTTTTGTTGTTAGTTGGCCATTCTATCAGCTCGTCAGCTCCTAGTCCTACTCCTCCACCATGCTGCCTGCTGCCAGTCCATCAATCGAGGCGACGTCACCCACAAATCCTTTATTCCTGCAGGTCTGGGTCTGAGTATTGGATCGGCAATGTTTGTATGAATACGGGTAATATAACAGTTGCTTTTGTTAACCTCTTGGCCTCGATTTAGTAACGTTCACTGCCGCCAGTTTTTTCTATTCGTCATTCAGCACGCTGCCAGCAACAAACTTGCCAACTTCTTTTTTATACTCGGTGCCCATTGGGTACCAAGAGTATATTGGGTTAGTGACAAGAGCAAATGTATGTAACACCCATAAGGAGGCGTGGCCGACCCCATAAAGTATATATATTCTGACTCAGGATCAACAGCCGAGTCGATTGGACCATGTCCGTCTGTACGTCCGTATGAACACACAGATCTCGGAGACTATAAGAGATAGAGACTTCATTTTTGCATAGTGTTTGTAGTGTTTGCAGGCAGATCAAGTTTATTTTGGATTTCTGCCACGCCCCCCTCCGCCTCCACAAATCGAAAAAAACGAAAGCAAACCCAGACAAGCTACAGCACTGAGTTAGAATATGTTTATCTGGACGTTGTGTACAAATTTGGTACAGATCGGATAATAAGCATGGAAGTTATACACATTTCAAAAGTTGAGAGGCGTACGCTTGCTTGCTGTTCTCACCCCAAACGACGGCAACATTTTTCAGTGTTTCTCACACTTGTGAAGAGCGTGGCTCTTCAAATCTTTTGATTCACAATTTTGTGCTCTAAATTTAAAAATTTAATATGGAGAAAATAAATTAAATTTATTCAACATTTTAAAAATTCAATTTCTCTCTTATCCTTCAATTTCTGTACAGAAAATGCTGTACAAAAATAATGCTAATCACAAATTTGCTCGGTTGAAAATGCTTACGAATAAGAAATTAAAACATGACATACAACATTGACAGAAGGCAATCGCATTAGCAGCCATTCATATACTAAATTCACACGCAGATACAGTTACAAATGGATTTACATATTCGGGTATACTAGTATTTGATACGCAGATGCACAATACACATGTCTGCAGAGGCAGTTGATCAGACGCTTAACGGAAATTAAGCTGTTCTCATTACCAGGATATGTTTTCAATACTGATGATGATGATGATGATAAGATAATGATAATGATAAGATGATGATATTGATAAGATGATGATAATGATATGATGATAATGATAATAATTAACAGCATAAGCATTGCGATAAGCATCAGTACATAATAATGAAGAAGTGTATCACACACTGGGAAGCGAGAGTAGCATGCAGCAGGCATACAGTCAAATTGAAATACATTTGGGATTGGGTTTGGGTTTGAGCTGTTAGACAACGTGAGCCTAATGCCAGCTGTCAATCAACATTTGGAAAAACATACATTTTATATTATATACATATATTATATTATATTATATATAATATTATATTATTTACCCGATAAGTATGCAACAATATTGCAACTGAGAGCACATATGTTTAGCTGTGTATATTAGTTTGTGTGCCTATATGTGTGTACAATTGACAAGAAAACGAGGCAAAATTTTGAGCAAGGAGCTGCGTAAAGCGATAAAGCAGGCGCAGGATAAGCAGGTCAAAATTGCCTGACAGAGCAGAGGTGAATACTTGTAGTTGTTAGTTGGAATGTGAAACAGAATAACCGACCAACATCCAGCAGCATGTTAAGCTTCTTTACGCATTTGCATATCTAGATACTGAGCTTCATGGTTTCAAGCATATACAGCTTGATGTGACTGAGTATGCGTGTATGTGTATGTGTGTGAGTGAGAGTCTATGTCTGTGTCTGTCTGTTTGTGGATAGATGAAAATATAGATAAACTTTTTATTGACTGTGTGCAGATTTTTCAGATTAAGTTATAAACAATATTTAAGATTTCAATTTTTGAAATTACGTTTACACAATAAATAAATAGTAAACCAGGGAGTGCTAAATAATAAAAAATAACACTCAGTGATGAAAATTATACAATTTTTATTTTGTTCATTAACCAATTCTTGTACATATTAAATATTTTACATCCATGGCACATAATTTATTACGATATGTTGAATATTTAAATTGAGAATATTTATATTGAGCGCATATAAATAACTTGCAGGCATTCCTTCCATTATCAGGCGAAAGTAAGTCGGGACAATAACGTTGTGTTAATACGCAATGTTAAAATTCAAATGCCAAAGGAAAATTCTCTTCAACATGCCGAAGATTTAATATTCTTGCCAGCTTCAACGAATAACAGTTCCAATTAAAGCTATATATATGATATAGTAGTTCCATTTGAAGGATATTTCGGTTCCATATAGTAGTAAATAAACTAAAATTCTTAAAGTTTCAGCTATATAAATTTACAAAAATGCGAATTTTTCATACACACTTTATCTGTTCCAATGGCATCTATATGATCAATTTAAAAGTAAAATCCGATTAGGGCTATATATTAATCAGGTAAAAGTTAGGTTTTATTTAACGTAAATAATGAAAGTTTCAATATTATAGTTAAATCATTAGCAAGCTTATACATACAAAATATAGATGTGGTTCGCTTAAACTTATATAAATTCTTGAAGAAGTATCCTTGATATATATACATATAGATATTCTTGATCATATACCATATATTATATACACCTCACGGGGCCTGCTAATATAATATACTCTTCCAAGTGTGTGGAAATCTGATAAACTTAAAAAGTTACCAGAAGCCACAATAGCAAAACAACAACAAAAACAAAAAAAGAAAAGAAAAGAAAGAGAAAAATGAAAAAAGCCAAAAGCCAATAATTCGCTGATGGTTTCATAAAAAAGCAGTAGGATATGCTATAGCACAAAAGAAACGCTCTACTCGCATCGCGCTCATATGTATTGTTAATGCTCGTGATTTCCGTGACCAGATGCCCGCAAGCTGCAGCCATTTATAAAATGAACTGACAGCTTTACATAATTTGATTAAATTTGCATATATACATATGTATGTACATAGAAACTTTCATACTTTTGTACATACGTATGTACTTACAAGCATATGTATGAATGACTTTATGTTGTGAAAATGATAAAAGTCGAAGTATATTTATGTAACGTTTTTGTGCAAATTGACTTAGCATAAGTTTTGAGAGCATAAATAATTTATTAATGTCCAAACAAAATACTATAAATTATTGATAATGAAAATGTATGCAAATATTTTTTATCTTTGAAGAAGAAAATTCTTAATAATAATATGTATATGCATATAAAAAGCCTTGATATACTAGTTCTAATAAATTTGAAAAAGCTGAACGAATTCCAATAATTTCCTCTGTAAGTTATAAGCTAACTTGCAATTTTCGAATTAATCTAGCTATCTTTTCAATTATTCAAGCTAAACAGCGTGGAACAATTTCCTTCTGTTTCTGCTTCATCTTCAGTCAGATTACTTGCCATACTTCACACGTAATCCAATTTTGCATTGAATTTCACTCTTGCACTTCTTTGATTTTAGCCAAAAGGCAGAAATATCTTTTCTTTGGTTTTAGTTTTAGCCAATCTAGCGATCAATCTGCATTTTCCGTGCGCATATCTTTTGCATTGTTGTAGTTTTATGCCCATGTCCGGCGGACAACCGCATGATGGAAACAAAAGAAACTAGCGAAACAAGTTTTACCTGTATCCACACACAAATACACACATATGCACATATACATAGACACATGGTTTCTAGAGTTGTGCTATTTTTGTCTTACTCGCACTTATAGTTTGCTTGTTGCCTACTACGCCAACACCAAGAGATTGCCGAAAAACGTAGTCAAGTATTCGCTTGTCTGTATTTATAAATGAATACTAAGGCATGCGGCATGTGCCTCGTTTTCGTCTTGGCAGCCAGCCAAAGGACCTTATACCTACATCCTACAACCGGTCGTTAAGGGTAACGGAGAAGTGCACTGACAACGAGTTGACCGAAAATGTGGAAATGAAAGAAAAATCAATGCAATCAACTGAATGCAACATGAAATCTGCAACAATTTTAATATACTGACAACATTTTGCAAACTCATCCCGGAATATTTTCTGTGACTTGTGGTTGCTTTAAATACATTAAATATTCTCAAATGTTTTCATAAATGTTTCTTCAGTTGCTTCGTACCATAAAAATTAATGGTATAAATTTTATTTATTATGACATTAGCGTGACGTTGCGATGCCCGCATTGAAAATGTTTTGTCCTTCATCATACGCCCCGTGTAACAGTATTAATGTAGTGTAGCCTCATTTGTTTCTTGTGGTTTTTATCATTAATTCAATTTGAATGTCATTTTGCATAATATCTGATATAATTTATCCGTCATATTTTATCAAAATATATTTATAGATAATACTATGATAAAATAAATATAAATACACTTCTGTAATATAATGCATATAATATAAAATAATAAAATTAATATATTTTAAGCAAGAATAAAAAGTTATATGCATGCCGAAGATTTTATTCACTGGCCAGTTTAAACTACAATTTTTGCATACTAAAAGTCAATTTCCAAACAATCGTTACAATGACAGCTATTTGATATACATATATTATATCTACATTGACTGGTTCAGACTAATGTATAGCCTACAGCAAAAAGGAAATTTAATGATTTTAAACTGATTCGTCTGTTATTGTTATATAACATAATCTATAACAAGAAAGCAAACTTATCTTTGGCGAGCCAAAGATTTCATACTCTTGCAAGCTTAAAAGAAACTTTTTATACAAAAACTCAATTTTCGGCTTTTCGTTCCTATGACAGCTATTTGATATACAGTCATAGTCGTTTAATTTATATAAGACGTATATGTCGGTACTTAACTTATAACCTGTAAGTTTTACCTTAACGTACAAAACAAGTAAGAAAGCTATAGTCGAGTACGCTCGACTATATAATACTCGGTGCCCAAAGATATATTATATATTTATATTTATATTTATATATTTATTAATTTTTGTGGAGGCGGTGGGGGGCGTGGCAAAAATCCAAAATAAACTTGATCTGCCTGCAACTAATACAAGCACTTTGCAAAATTAAGTCTCTAACTCTTATAGTCTCCGAGATCTGTGTGTTCATACGGACGTACAGACGGACATGGTCCAATCGACTCGGCTTTTGATCCTGAGTCACAATATATATACTTTATGGGGTAGGCCACGTCTTCTTATGGGTGTTACATACATTTTCTGCTGTCACAAGCTGTCACAATATACTCTTGGTACCCAATGGGCACCGAGTATAAAAAGAATGTTAGTAAAGTAAATTAGTATTTATATTAATTAAAATATTCCGTTTCTAATTTTTATCAAGCATATGTATATGCTTCTTTCGCTGTATCATTTCCCCAATGCATAGCCATGCATAGAACACACACGCTTCTATACAAAGATATTACATATAACATACATTTACGAGCTGCTCTACAGCTGTAGAGTCTAAGTGTTGTGTACTGTTGCGTATTCTCTCTAAATGACTTGTTCTTCTCTCTTTCTCTCCGTGCAGCATGCAGGTGTTTGTCTAACTGCTTAACACATGTCCGAGTGTCATCAAGTCAATTGTCTACTTTTTGCCATCTTGCCATTGGTAGACCTAAACATGTTTAGCTATTGTCTATTAAATGAGTATGTAAATGATGACTTTAATGCCTTCCAGCGCGTGCTTGTCGCGTATGCCTGGCTGTCTGTAGTAATTTTTCGATGCTGTGAACTTCATAATCATTATTGACCAACAACAACCAGATGCTCTCTGGTCCGCAAATTATGAGAAATGTAAATGCTTCCGGTTCAGATTTAACTTTGCTAACTAGGCTCGGCAGGGTTAAACGTTTCACAAAAATTATGTCAGTGGGCGTTTCATGTTGTTATAGTTGAAGTTGTAGTACGTGTGTTCTATCTAATGAGGCACAGTGTTAGTTGGTTGCCCAAATGTCGCGCTACATATTTTTCGTGAGGAAATAACCGAAAGAACTCTTGTTCGCTCATTCGATTCTTATTTAAGAACGCTTAAGAACTGAATGAACGAACCAAGAAGAAGAGAGAACTCAAATGAATAAAGCCATTCAATTTGTGAACTGCGCCAAAATTGTCACAAAATTGACCTACAAAAAAAAAATTTAAATATCAAATGGCTCCGTTACGCAGCGGAGTCTGGAAACATTTTTCGAAAAATGGCGAGTCGAATGTTCAATGCAACATATGCCATAAGGTGTTAAAGTGTTCAAACAACACAACAAACATGATAGTGTAACATCTTGAAGCTAAAGCATGGGAAGGAGGCTGAAGCCCTTAAAGTAAGTATTGCATTGAATATATGATACATATGCATATTAGTATTATTTGAACTTTACTGTGTATTAGGCAGCCCCAATGCAAGTGGAAGCTGAAGCACAAAGTGAATTGACCACCAACAAAATTATTGCTAAACAGCCAAATTTGCCGCTGCTGTTTGCCAATGTGCAGAGTTTTGCTTCTGGTGGATCAAAACACTTAAAGTTGACTCAATCGATCGTGGAAATGATAGTGATGGATAATTTACCTATCAAGCACGTTGAAGGTGAGTTTTTAGTCATTCCTTTATTGTTGCTCTTTTGAAAATTGCTCATAATTCTTTATTTCAGGAAAGGGTTTCTTGCAACTCATGCGACAGCACTTTCCACAATACAAAGTTCCTTCGAGGAATACAGTTATGTCGAGGATAGACGAGATGTATAACACGGAAGTGGAACAATTTAAGAAAATGCTGTCCCTTGTGCCCCATATCTGTTTAACTACAGATATCTGTACAGATACACAACTTAATAGTATGCTCGGAATTACAGTTCACAGATTGTATGGGAGCAAACTGTTTTACGGAACAATCGGCGTCTTTACATTGGCGGAAGCGCACACAGCAGAGCATATCTCCGATGTTCTGACAAGTACACTTTCAGATTTTTCGGTGAAAGCAGAAAATATTGTGGCTGTAGTTACCAACAATGGAGCAAATATTGTTAAAGCGGTAAGACAATCGTTCGGGAAAAAGCGCCACATTCCGTGTTTCGCACATACCTTAAACCTGGTCTGCGAAGCATCTTTGAATATATCTGACGTCAGTAGCATAATTAAGCACTGCAGAACAATTGTGACCTGGTTTAAAAGGCATGTGAAAGCCAATGACAGACTCTGCCAGTTGCAACTGTCTGATGAAGTGCCTGAAGGAAATATCCTTAAACTTATTTTGGATGTCAAAACCAGGTGGAACTCCACATATTATATGCTTGAGCGCTTCATTCGGTGTATACCTTATGTTAGCCAAATATTAATTAGCTTTTCGGACGCACCACCCATGACTACACCTAAAATTAAGGAGGAAATTATGGAGATGATCAATTTATTAAGACCACTGGAGTCAATGACAACTCAAATAAGTGGAGAGAAGTACGCCACATTAAGTCAGATCATCCCCAATTTATTAAGACCACTGGAGGCAATGACAACCCAAATAAGTGGAGAGAAGTACGCCACATTAAGTCAGATCATCCCCATTACTCATTGTGGTCGCCAGCAGATAATTAAAACTAAATGTATTTTTTCTGTGGCGGAAAATTTGAAAAAGGCTATACTAGGAGGAATTCAGCCATCGTTTCGGCAATATTGAGCATGCACATTTAATGGCCGCGTCAACTTTGTTGGATCCAAGATTACAAAACAATACATTTTGAAAACCCTCTGGCGCTGTCATCGATTATGCAACACATAAGAAAAGAAATGGCTGAAATGGAGCATAAGGAGGACAGCTGTGGAAGCGCCAGTGATACTTCTCTTGCCGATGGCGACTTTGATTTGTGGGCACATCACAAATCGCTAGCTCACAAGCGAAAAAAAAATAGATGATTGCACGCAGCCACAAGACGAGCTGAGTTTTTTTTTTTAACGCTCCAGTGCTTGAGCTTAAGCGGGATGTGCTCACAGCATGGGAAGAGATGAAATCAGTTTACCCCAAGCTGTACACTATTTCAAAAAAGTATTGTTTCTTGATAGGAACATCAGTTCCATCTGAGAGGCTATTTTCGAAGGCAGGAGCAACAGCTACCGAAAACAGGAACAGATTGACCACGAAACATTTATCAAAACTACTATTTTTAAACTCTAGTCTTAACAAATATATATGTATATAATAATCAAAACAAACCAAGAAAATAATTGTTTTCATAGATTAGAAACTTGGCTAAATTAATCGATTAATTAATCGGTTTTTTACTTATTTTTTGATTAATTGCAATTATTAATCGAAAATTCGAAAATAATCATTTGATGTCATTAATCGATTAATCAATATTTTTTGACATCCCTACTATCCCCAGGTGGTTAGGGTGCAACAATAGCTTGGTAAGGTACTTTTCCTTCTGTTCTGCGATCGCTTCTATGACTGGTAGAATGTTTAAGTCGCGATGCATGTTTTCGTTGCGAACGTACCCCGGCGATGGTTCTCAAGATCTTCGACTGAACTCGCTGGGCTATGTCAATATTGCTATTTCTGGCATTCCCCCATAACTGGGAGCCGCACATCCATATAGGTTTCAGTACCGAGTTATACAGCAGGACTTTATATTCATGGCAGACAATGAAGGCTGCTGGCTTTTAGCTTTAGGTGAGTTCCATTGGCTTCAATGTGCCGGCGCCATGTGAGTCTTCTGTTGAGGTGTACTCCTAGATATGTCACTTCATTTGCTTGCGTAACGTGTTTGCATTTTTGTTCGTTCACTTTAATTCGCTAATCTGATAGCCATATGTCAACATCGACCAGATGAAGAGCTAGCTGCGCAGTTGGTGGCGTAGGGCATTTTGAACGGCTAAGAATAGCTGTATCATCAGCAAACTTAGATGTTGTTAGTCGTGTGCTTGTCGGGATGTCTGCTGTGTAGAGGACATATAATGTTGGCTCAGCTCCAAATTTTCTGTCGTGAAGGTAAGACTTTAAAAGCTTGTTCTGTGCTTTTCACGAAACCCAAATTGATGCGACGGGATTCCTCCCTGGAGTCTTAGGTACGTGTTTATCCGAGTCAATGCTCATTTTTCAATGAGTTTAGACAAGCATGAATGTAGGCTTATAGGTCTATACGACGTGGGGATTGTGTGGCTTTTCCGGGCTTTGCTCTCATTATTATAATTGACTTTTTCCATCTCATTGGCCAAGTTTTGCAATGGCATTGAAAAGCTGGGTGATAGTGCGAACGGAGCAAGAAAAACTGAAAAAAGACCAAGAGCTAAGGAATGTTTGCTAGTTGTTTTGTATGCCACATATTTGTGGATCTTGTTTCTGCAAATAGTGTCATAAAGAAATTGCTCTGATTAGTGTGCCAGCCTCTAGAAAAAGAGTAATATAAAATAGGTATGAGGGCTACGCGTGACTATAAACGATTATAAGATACCCATTACCCACCTCTCAAAAAGTAAGTAACAAGTAAAAACAGCTACTGACACACATATACGAAAGTAATATATCCAGTATATTTATTTTTAAAGTATTTTTACAATCTTCTATTTGATATTTATATAGGATTTACAATATAAAGTGGCAGTTAGATACCATAGTTATCGAATTTCTTAAGAGCTGTGTCAATTAAGCAATTATTTCTTCCTTTGTTAAATCATTGCTTATCTTTTTGTGTAATGACTGAATTTAAATACAATCAAAGCGAGGTTATCTTTGGCGGGCGAAACGTTGCAAACCTTTACAGTCTTAGAAGAAAACTTTTCATACAAAAACTCAATTTTCTGCCGATTGTTCCTATGGCAGCTTTATGATATAGTAGTCCGATTTGGGCCAAATTTATATAAACTGCCACGTAACTTATATCCTGTAAGCTTTATAGCTTAAAAATAAAAAGTTTTTCAGTTTTGAACACACAGATCTCGGAGACTATAAGAGCTAGTATTTGCAGGCAGATCAAGTTTTTTTTTGGATTTTTGCCACGCCCCCACTGCCTCCACAAATCAATGAAAACCATTTTGAACACTCCACTGCACCCACACCCAGCCAAGTTATATGATTGAATTTTGGTACATAGTTAGAATATGTTTGTCTGGGCGTTGTGTAAAAATTTGGTACAGATCGGATAATTAACATGGAAGTTATACATGTTTACGCAGATTTGTGCTGCCGAGTTTAAATGGTATTTTTAATGCAGTTGATAAAATTTACAATAAATTAATTGACCTTGTTGATCAAGAATTACATTTATAACAAATTAAATTAAAATTAATAAAAAGAGTATAAAAAGTTATATAACATATACATAATTTCCCTACAAAATTGTGTTACATGTTGCTTAGTCGTACTTAATCTTTGGTTTTTAAATAAATGATGTAATGAAAATTGATTAGTGGGAATGTAAGTACATACACATGTATACATACATATGTAGAAATGCAAGTTGAAGAAATATTTTAAAGCTTGATTTTATTAACAATGCTGCCTATTTTCGTAAATAAGTTTAAGACAGTGGTTGAGGCCAATTTAAGAGAGCTGGCTTGCGCTCTCAGCATGCGGCCTGTGTTGTACTATTGCAAACTAATAGTGGAACAGGTATACAGTATGAAAGGTGAATTAAAGAAAGTGAGAGATAGCGGATATCATATTCGTATCTTTTCACACTCCCTTCATTGTCGCCATCCTTTTTTCACATAAATATTTTATATCCATATGAAACATACATACTCAAAGACCTACGGTATGTACATACAAGTAATTATGTGGGGACTTTCTTACTGATAGAATTCAATTAACGCACCTATTGGTATTCATTTTTTTTGTGATTAATTTTAAATTCAGGAGTTTAAACGCACAGCCAAACAATATAATAACATACATAAGAAACTTATACAATGAAATACTAAGACTACAAACATTCCCAAGAACATGGAAGGTTGCTTAAATAATAGCATTTCCAAAACCAAAGAAAAACGCAAATTTTCCAAGTTCTTTTCGGCCAATTATCGTTTTACCCATACTCTCAAAAATCTTCGAAAAAATACTGGCTAGTAGAAAACTTCACCCTCGTGCTAAACACCTTGGTGTTACAATTGACTCGAAGCTTACATGGAAGCAACACATCCTAAACAACGATACGAAGTAAAACGTAGATACCGACAACTATATTCGTTGATAGGAAAACAATCTAATTTAAGCCTGAGTAACAAAATAAAGATTTATAAAGCATTATTAAAAACCAATTTGGACATATGGAATAGAAATATGGGGCACAGCTAGCAAAACAAATATTCAACTTATTCAAAGAACACAATCAAAGATACTTAGAACAATTTCACAAGGAGACAGGTACACTAGAAATTATGATATTCACAGCGATCTAAAAATGGAAACAATTATAGAAAACATGAAGATGAAAAGTATTAAACACAATCAAAGGCTACTCACACACCAAAATGAAACTATAAGACAAATACCAAGACTGGACTTCAACCGAAAAGATTGAAATCAAGAACATCCACAGAACTATCACAAATTTAAATCAATAAAAAGATAAAAATTAAATAATACCAATGTATTCTTGCACTGGGAAGTAACACTTACTCCCAAACCTCAAGACTACTAAAAAAAAAAACATTGGTGTTGATATTTATAAATAACAGCTTGCATTACAAAATGGCAAATAAAAAAAAAAAAAAAAAAAAACAAAAAACGCACAGAAACGTGTAAACATCACATAAAGTTTATATATTCAATCTCTGTTTCTGTTTGTGAGTCTGTTTCAAACCAATCCTGGATAAACTTACACAAATTTTTTTTAAAATCGGACTACCACATTATGTAGCAATCATAACAAGAAAGCAATATATTAACTAAATATATTAACTTGGCCTAAACTTTTGTAACGCAGGGAAGGGACGGGAGACAAAGAATATATATATTGAGTCTATACATACGTATAGTATATGTACTGAGTATATACATATGTATATATAATTCTTATTCTTATTCTTACAAAACTAATTTTACTATTTTTGTTAGCTTATCATTATACTTCTTATTGCGACTTTCATTTATTGTGGATGAGGGTTATCTTGGATGTATTGGTGTAATATTGCTGAGTCCTTTATAATTTTGGTGGCGCGGTTTGGGTTTGTGCGCGAACCCTTAATGTTTATGTTTATTCCTAAAGGGTTTTGTTTATATATATTAAAGTGTTGGATTGATCTTTAAACTGTGAGAGTGTGTTCATATGTGATCGTATTTCTTCTAGAAATTATTATGTGCAATAACATTTATATGGACTTTAAGTTGTTTTCTATTCTAATCCAGTGTACCGAAGAGATATTTTAATGAAGAACCTACAAAATCAATGAGTCCGAGCCTATTGCGAATTGTAATGTGAATGCCGTTTAATTCTCTATTAACTATTTTATTATTTCTATTAAGTATTTTACTTGCGTGATTTAAATTTGATTTTGTAACATTTAAAACGATTGTAAGCCTTTGGTAAGCCTTTGATAACACGCTGGGTGTAAGAATGGTCAATAGTATAATAAACATTTGCAATTTAAGATGTTTCGTCATTGATGTTTGGCGTGGAAGTGTTGTATTTGCTTCTATTAATTATCTTTTTCTCTTTATACCCTGTACCCATTGAAAATGGGTAAAAAGGGTATATTAACTTTGTGCAAATGTGCTTACATGGCAGACCCCATAAAGTATATACTGTCAAGAAACACTTTTCACACTGAAAAATAAAATAATTTTTTAACTTTGCATGCGAAAAAAACCAGTAAATTTTTTTTAATGCAAAACTTTAAAGTAATCTAGTCTTAATTAATATTAAATATAACATAAACAAAATAATTAAAAACAAAGGATTTCACATTTTTAACACTGTCAATAAACTCTTTTCACATCGAATTTTTTCTATTCTGTTTTGCTCTTTCCGATGAAAAAACGGGACTGTACCGCTATCTATGCAATGTCTGTAATTCTTTTTTTGCATTGATTTTCACTTACGCGAAAAATTGTGCTGATTGGACGTAAAATTGAAACAATTTAATATTTTTAAAAATGTCAG
>JBAMBR010003657.1:0-86807 GCA_037044475.1 Zaprionus obscuricornis | reverse complement strand
CAAAAAAAAATACATTTTTTTTTTTTGCCATGAAAACAAGTCGAAGCACAATATAAAAAAAAAGAATGTTGCAGCACAACGATGTTTAAATACTCTTTGAAATAAAGTTTAATAAAATGCAAATAAAATATAAATAAAAATTATAAAAAATATTAATAATTAAAAATAAATATAAAAAATTAATAACAAAAAAAAAAATTTATATTAAATTATGAAAAAAAAAATTAAATTAAAAATGAATTATAAAAAAAATATATATATATATTAATATTACAAATATTAAATAATTAATTAATAATAATAAAATAATAATACAAAAATTACATTAAAATGAATTATAAAAAAATTAATAATAAAAAAATTACATTAAAAATGAATAATAACAAAAAATATTAATATTACAAATATTAAATAATTAATTAATAATAATAAAATAATAATAAAAAAAAAATTTAAAAAAATGATTTAAAAAAAAATAATATTACAATCATTAAATAATTAATTATTAATAATAATAAACATAATAATAATAAAAAAAATTACAAAAAAAAAATTAACAAAAAAAAATAATAATATTACAAATATTAAATAATTAATTAATAATAATAAAATAATAATACAAAAATTACTATTAATTAATTATTTAATATTTGTAATATTAATATATATATATATTTTTTTTATAATTTATTTTAATGTAATTTTTGTATTATTATTTTATTATTATTAATTAATTATTTAATATTTGTAATATTATTATTTTTTTTTGTTAATTTTTTTTTTGTAATTTTTTTTTATTATTATTATGTTTATTATTATTAATAATTAATTATTTAATGATTGTAATATTATTTTTTTTTAAATCATTTTTTTAAATTTTTTTTTTATTATTATTTTATTATTATTAATTAATTATTTAATATTTGTAATATTAATATTTTTTGTTATTATTCATTTTTAATGTAATTTTTTTATTATTAATTTTTTTATAATTCATTTTAATGTAATTTTTGTATTATTATTTTATTATTATTAATTAATTATTTAATATTTGTAATATTAATATATATATATATTTTTTTTATAATTCATTTTTAATTTAATTTTTTTTTTTCATAATTTAATATAAATTTTTTTTTTTTGTTATTAATTTTTTATATTTATTTTTAATTATTAATATTTTTTATAATTTTTATTTATATTTTATTTGCATTTTATTAAACTTTATTTCAAAGAGTATTTAAACATCGTTGTGCTGCAACATTCTTTTTTTTTATATTGTGCTTCGACTTGTTTTCATGGCAAAAAAAAAAATGTATTTTTTTTTGCTTTTTGTATTATTTTTATTACAATCTCTTTGTGTTGCCTGTTGAAAATTGAAGCCATTATTATACGAAGTGTTTTTTTTTTTTTTTGTTCATTTCATTTCATTTTATTTTTTTTTTTTATTTTATATTTCTTTTTTTTTGTGTTTTTCTGTGCTGCGTATTTGCTTTTTTTTTCCATTGTTGTTGTTGCTCTCATCAGTGTATAAACTAGTTTTTAGCCTGGTTCGTATGAGATTCTGGCCCAAGTGGAAATTGGTTTTTTTGCAAAAACTGTTTTCTCGACTTTCCTTTTAGTTAGTCATTGTATTTATTATTTTTTTTTTTTGTTTTTTTTAGTAGATCAGCTTGTTAATTGCTTTGTGTAATTGTTGTTGCGCTGATTCATAAATATATATATATATATTATATATATAAACAGGAAAATATCTATTATTAGCAGTTATAAAAGTGTAAAACGTAAAAAGCGGAAATGCCAAGTTTTGCCAGCACACAATTTTATATATTGCAAATTTTATAATTATTTATTTTTTATTTATTTCATTTTTTTTTAAATTTTTTTTTTAAAGTTTCTTTTCACTTTTTGCACATTTTTTTTGCTATTAGTTTTTTATTTTTTTATTACTTGAAAATAATTAATGCAAATAAATTCGCAAAGGAAAAAGTTAAAAGTTAAAAGTAAACACAAAAATTTATAAGTTAGATATTATTAGCTAAAGGTGTGAATCATAGTTGTCTCTCTCACTCTCACTCTATCTCTCTCTATCTCTCATATAATTTTAGTATTTCCAGTTTTGCATTATCTGTTCATTGTTTTTTCCATAGAAAAGTGATTATATTCAACGCTTAGTCATTATTTTTTATATACATTTTATATATAATTTTTTTTTTTTATGTTGAAATTTAGCTTGCGCCATTAAAGAAAATATTTCTGCAAATAAATATATGTATATATATATATATACAATATGGTCGATCATATATATCTACATATATCTATATAAGTATTTACACATTTTTATAGTTCTATTAAATTAATGAACTCATTAATTAAATCATTTATCAAAGTTAACAAACATATTGACAAGCATTATATATACCCTAGAAAAATATATGTGTGTGTGTCTGTCTGTTGAGCATATAGAATTATAATTATTATATTATATAATATTATTATTATTATTATTTATTGTATGAATAATATTTGTAAGCAGTATTTGCTCATTCAATCATTTGTCATTCGCTTAATTTATTTATTGATTTGCATTTTGCTCATAATTTTTTTTTTTTTTTTTGCTTTTCGTCTTTATTTTTTTTCTCTCTATTTTTATTTTTTTTTTTTGTTTTTTGTTTAGCAAATATTTAAATAGTCATAAAACGAATACCAATGAATATTTATGTATGCGCTGATATTAAATGTTGTTGTTGCTGTTGTTATTGTTGTTGTTATTGTTGTTTTTTTTCGTATTCATTTCGCACACCTGTGCGCTACAAAATCTTTCCCTAGGCCTGCTACCCACCAAACCTCTTACCGCTAGGCAAACCCCGCTAACACTTTCAGGGGTTAACAAGCTACAAAAAAAAAAAAAAAACAGCAACAAAAATAACAAGAAAAAAAATATAAAAAAATGTTGCTTGGCAACGCAAAAAAACAGCAACAACAACAACTAGAAATAACAAGGCAACAAAAGTTGTTTATAAAAAAAAAAAAACAGAAAAAAATTGTTGTTGTTTTTTTTAAGTTTTGGCGCGCTTGAAATTGTGGCAAAAAAAAATAAAAATAAAAACAACAATTAAATCGAAGTAGAGAATAACAATGGCAACAACAGCAGCAACAGCAACAAAAACAACAACAACGACGACAAGTAAAATAAGAATATGCCGGCATTAAAAAAAAAAAGAACAGCACGTGAGTTGCGACAACAACAGCAACAAAAGCAATAGCAACAATAGCAGCAACAACAGCAGCAACAACAGCAACAGCAACAACAGCAACAACAACAGCAATAGCAACAACAGCAGCAACATATCAATAACAAAGTGACACAGCTGCTGGGCAAGAGAGGCGCTATATAGGCAGTGGGAGGCAGTGTGAGAGAGAGGCAGGCAGGCAGCAGGCAGCAGGCAGGCAGCAGGCAGGCAGCAGGCAGGCAGCAGGCAGTCAGTCAGCGCTAGGCAAATGTTTTGCCAGGCAAGTAAATAAAAAATAAATAAAACTTTTGCCAGTGTTGATGAATGACCATGCATTGTTATTGTTGCTGCTGTTGCTGTTGTTGTTGTCTATAGTTGCTGCTGTTGTAGTTGCTCGTGTAGTTTGCTGTCGCTGTCGTCGTTGACGTGTGTTGTCAAGTGCATAACAACAGCAACAACAGCAGCAGCAGCAGTGAGAACAACAGTCAAATGACTCAATTTACAATTGTAAAAAATGCGAGACGCGTTGCCGTTGCCTCGTTGCTGTTGCTGTTGTTGTTGTTGTTGCTGTTGTTGTTGCTGCCTCGTTTGTAATAGTGCAAAATGTCAACGACAAACAACGACGTCACAACAGTTTTTAATGTGAATGTAAAGCGCGTGTCGCTATATATGCGACTCTATGTGTCTGTATGTGTGTGTGTATGTCTGTATGTGTGTGTGTGTGTGTGTGTGCCTTTGCTGCCTGTATATGTATGTTAGTTAAGTGTCTTGCTGTACTATATACATATGTGTCTCTCTATATGTCTCTCTTTCCCTCTCTCTCTCTCTCTCTATCTGTCTGTGCATGTCTCTCCCTCTCTCTCTCTGTGTCATTGTGTGTGTGTTTGTATGCTTTTGCGTTTGTTGAACTCACGCTGTGGCATGAGGTTAATTGACCTCGTGCTTAATGCAAAAATAAATATAATTTTTTTTTTTTTACTTTTTTTTTCTACTTCTTCTTCTTTCTTCTCTACAGCAGCAACATCAAAAGGGATGTTGTTGTTGTTCTTGTTGTTTTTATGTGGCAAAGAGCAAAAGCAACAAAAAAAATATATATGAAAATATGTTTAAAACTATTTTCTTTCTTTTTTATTTTTTTATATAGTATTTGTCTTTTGACTTAAAATATTTCTTGCAGCGTTACAGTTTTTAAGCTTTTTTTTAAGTCTTCTAAATGTAGCTGGAATATGTGAATATATCTGTATAAGTATACGGAGGGGTTGCACTAGAGACTGCTGCTGATGATGTTGTTGCTGCTGCTACTGATGTTGCTACTATTGCTGCTGCCACTTCAGCTGCCATAGCCGTGAATATAGAAGCTGCCATAGTAGCAGTCATAGCCTCTGATATAGCCGCTTTCACAGTCATTGCCATAGTCGCTGCTATAGCCGCTGCCATAGCCGCTGCCATAGCCGCTGCCATAGCCGCTGCCATAGCCGCTGCCATAGTCGCTGCCATAGCCGCTGCCATAGTCGCTGCCATAGCCGCTGCCATAGTCGCTGTCATAGCCGCTGCCATAGCCGCTGCCATAGCCGCTGCCATAGTCGCTGCCATAGTCGCTGTCATAGCCGCTGCCATAGCCGCTCACATAGCCGCTGCCATACTCATTGCCATAGTCGCTGCCATTGCCGCTGCCATAGCCTTTGACATAGCCGCTGCCATAGCCGCTGCCATAGCCGCTGCCATAGCCGCTGCCATAGTCAGCTGCCATTGCCGCTGGCATGCACGCTGCTACTGCTGCTACGGCTCCCACTGCCCCGCTGCCTCTGCTAATGTCTCTCTGGCACTTCCCCCACTCACTCAGCCACAGCCACTAGCACTGTCACTGCCAATCAAATGTCGAGTATTTATAATCAAAACCATAGATCATCCATTAAAAAGGGAAATTCAATTCTCAATTCTCAATACTCAATTCACAATATTCAATTCACAATATTCAATATTCAATATTCAATACTTAATACTCAATGCTCAATTCTTTATACAAAAATTCTCAATTAGAAATTCATTAAATTCATTTAATTCACTATGCAAATGGCTTCATTATGGCCCAAATCGTAGCCCAAGCCTCAAGCTGAGCTACCACCTGACACACCTTGATCATACAACGTTCATCTATCTATCGTCTGTTTATATATATACATAGATATATATATATATATATGTATAGCTACTTGATTATTTGCTTGTGCTCAATTCTCTATTTAGATTCTCCTCGCAGTATTTTGCTTTCGTGCTGATTTTCGTTTTGATTTTGTTTGTTTTAAGCTGAAATTATATTTTTTTTTTTTTTTTATATTTTTTTTATATTTTTTTTTTATATTTTTTTTCTATACATAATTAGAAAATAATATTGCCTACTTTTGGTTCAATGAACTGAACGCTGAGCTCGCGTAATGTATTGCCACGCCTAGTTTCTAGTACTTTTATTTCTATTTCTATTTCTATTTCTACTTCTACTTCTTTTGGTTTGTTCGTTAACGATCATCAAGCTTTGAAGAATTTGAAAGTTGAAGTGAAGAATAAAGAATTTTAAACAATTTAATTTTCAAAAAAAAAAAATATATATATAATTTTTTTCTGTGAATTTTTTTCTTGTTGTTGTTGTTGTTGGCTACTGTTTTGTAAGCGCATTTTGTAGTCGACTTTAATATGCATAGTGAAACATGTTAAAACATGTCTAAACACATGTTGTTAAACGTTTTCTCTTATGTTACACCAAAAACGCAGAAAAAAAAGCAGAAAAAAAAAATGATAATAATGCTATGTAAATAACGTTCGACTAGCGACTAGCGACTATCGACTGTCGCTATGTGTGTTGCATAGATAAAAAAAACTATTTCATTAGCTAGTTAATATATTAATGTGAAAGATTTTAGCTCATTGTTGTTTTTTTTTTTTCGGCATATATATATATATATTTTTTTTTTTGCCTTGGCCTCATAACTGATTTCCTATCATGTTTTTTTTGTGACTGTGCGCTCGCGCGCGCGCGATCGTGATAATGTGCCAATTAAATTATAATTTATGGCACAATGACGTACAGCAAGTGCGCATTGTGTGTAATATAAATATGCAAAAATTATATACAGATATATATATATATATATATAGTCGAGTTGCGATAATTCGTAACCCGTTAAATCAAAATTCTTAATAATTCGTAAACATTTTCTGTTCCATTGAAAAGAAATTCAATAAAATAATTTGAAAATAATTCAAAATATTTCATAATTCGTAAGAAAAATATGATACCCGGTGACATTTCGAATTATCGAGACTCGACTGTATATATATATATATATATATATTCGCATTAAGATAACATTAAATTACATTTTGAAGCTCAACTATTGCTCAACTATTGCTACATGTTTTGCATAATTAAATAAATTCTACTTGCTTTTTTTTTTTTGTATAACTCTTCGTCTGAATTTTTGTGTCTGAATCTCATAAATTATCAGTGTTAACGGCATCAAATTTTGCTTCCTCTTTTCAATATAAGCAGCTCATTTATATTTTTTAAATTTTACATGCCACGCCTTCTTTTCTCACATAAAATTGCTTGTTGCTGTTTGTTGCAAATCTAATTTTCCCAGTCTATAAATTTTTTTATTTTTTTTTATTTACAACTCCAGCAACTTTTGCAGTTGCTTTTTTGCTTTTTGCTTGTTGTTGAGTTTGTTGCTTCTTTAAATATCAGTAAAAAACTAAGTAGAAATTTCTCGACTCGCCAAAAATTAATTGTGCGCAACAGGCGCAAATATTATATGTGCGTAGTTTTTAATTAAAAATAATTATTTGAGTTATTCGCTTTTTTTTCTTTTCTTTGTTTTTTGTTTTCTTTTCTTCATTTTTCATTATATTTTTTTTTTTTTGTAGACTTTTCTCATGTCTTTTTGCTTTTGCTTCTTCTACTGTTTACCAAGCAAAGCGACTCTAATTAAACACAATTAAAAGTCTCTCTAGATATTGCTACATATACATATATACATATATTGCTATCTCTTTCTGTTCTTCTATTGCTATCACTGTTATTTGCTGTTGCTGCCATTGGCTGCTGCTTGCTGTCTTTGTCTTGTTCAAAGGGAAATGCAAATGAGCCAGCATAAAAAAAAGTGAAGTAAAATAAAGTAAAATAAAATAAAGTCAAGTAAAAATACAAAAAAAAAAAAAATAAAATAAAAAAAAAAATAAAGTATAATATGTAAAAAGTTCACTGAACCGCAAAGTTCGCTGTACGAATTTGAAGCTCGAGGAGGCGGAGGTATCAAAAAATACAAAAAAAACCAAAGAAAAAGAACAAATAAATTCAAGTGAACTTTGGCACAATGAAAAAAAAAATAAAATAAAATACACAACATTCGTAATATTTCATTATTATTTTTTTTTTTTCATTATCATCATCAACTGCTGCTTCTTCTTCTGCATTTTTGTATTTTTGTATTTTTTTTTTTTTTGCCAAAAGAATCAAGACAAATCTTTAACAAAGAAAGAGTCAATATTTCGATACTCGATATCATTGAGTGTGTGTATTCGAGTGTGTGTATATCTGTACTTCACATAAGAGTAACACCAAAAGTATACAAATATTATATATATATGTATATATAATGATTATAATAATGCCCATAAAGCATATTTTGATTGATATGCCATGAAGTGACTCTTCACTTGCGCCACATAACGATCATAAAGATCGAAGTAGCAGCAAAAGCAAAGCATTATGTGAATTATTTTAATAAAAATTGAACGAATTTTTTTTTGTAGCTGTAAGTTTTAATCTTGCTTTAAGTTAAAGTAAAAACAAAAAAAAATTGTATTGCTGTGCAAAAGTTTATCAGAACTTGAAAAATCTCAATTGAAAAATCAGTATTTTTTTTTTTTGTGTAATCAATCTTGAGCTTGACTTGACAGCAGACACAAAAAAATCTTTTGTTGCGTTTTGGTTGTACAATCTTTAATTTATTGTACAAATATATATAGTATATATGCCTTGCTTATATATATAACTGTGTAGCGTATTTTTTTTTTTTTTTGGTTTATATTCGACGTCATTAAGTTACTTAATCACTGCATTTAATTTCCTTCCTACAGTGTTACTCTGCTGCTGCTGCTGCTGCTGCTGTGGCTCATTATCTTTAGCAGCTCGCAAACGTAACGCAACGCAATGCAAGGCAAACGAAACGAAACGCAAGGGAAACGCAACGCAATGCAAGGCAATGTAACGCAACGCAACGGAATGAAATGAAATGAAATGGAATGAAATGAATTCACATTTTGCAGGACAAGCGCAGCTGTAACTGTAGGTGCCGCTGCTTGCTGCTTGCTTGATTGTTGTTACTGCTGCTGCCGCTGCTTGCTTGCTTGTTGTTACTGCTGCTGCCGCTGCTTACTGCTGCTGTCGCTGTTTACGGCTGCTGTTGCTGCTTACTGCTGCTGTCGCTGCTTACTGCTGCTGCTGCTTGCTTGCCTGTTTATCTGATTTCTGATTTCCGCCCGCGTTGCCTGCATTAATTCCACTGTGCGAGTGGGGACTGTGCGCATTGAAAATATGTAAACGCATGAATCACAAACGGCAGCCCATAAGCAAAGCAAGTTTCAGTTTCAATTTCGGCTATAGCTTGCTCGCTCACTCTTCCACTCTCTCTCTCTGCCTGCAGTTATACATCGCACTCTTTCTTTAATTTCGTTTCGTTATTACGGAAATGTTTTCTTAATTTGTTTTTGCGTTGTTTCGCTAATTGGCGAAACAGTAAAATACACAAAAAATATAAAAAAAAAAAAAATAATCAATGCAATCGCGAAAAAAAAATGTAAGAGAAAATGATCTTAAAATTTGTAGACAAACCCGAAGCTCAATGCGAAAGATTGAGTTGTAATATTTGTTTTTTTTTTGTATAAGCCAACTTCCAACTGGGTTACATTCCGCAGCGCAAGTTAACCAGGCCAACAGCAAAACGACAATGACTTACCTGCAAAAGAGAGAAAGAGAAGAGAGAGAGAGAGAAGAAGTATCATTAGTAAAGTGGAAATATACAGCATTTAAATCAATATAAATTCGAGTTTTTAGTTTCTAGGCAGTAAAAATAAAATAAAAGATAGAGATAGATAATGTGTGTGTGAGAGAGAGCGAGTAAGAGAGAGTTACTAAATAGCCTAATTAAACAACAGAGAATTGTATGCAATTGTAGTATGGCATAAAGAGCAAACGCAACGTGCAACTGGCATCTCAATTCCCTTAGCCATAATCAGTGAAACGCCTACCACGCCTATCTCGCCCTCGCACTGCTATGCCTCGCAGCCGTTGTCTGTGTCGCTCAGTTTGTAATTATATCAATTGATTGCAATTTATAGTGCCGCAGGTAGATAGAAGGGCAAACATGTCTATATATGTGTGTGTGTGTGTCTGTGTGTGTTGCAAGTTCAGATATACACACGCAGAGAGAGAGAGAAAGACACTGCGTTGCGAGCAGCCTTTTAGTTGTTATCCTTGAAATAGTACAATGCCTGTGGCGGAGGCTGCGCTACGGCGACGCTGCTGCAGACAAGGCAAGATACAAAAACACACACACACTGCACACACACATGCAAGACGAAAGCGATAAACATCGTGTAGAAGGAAAATTAAAAAGAGAAAAAAAAAAGAAATATATAAAATACAAAAACTAAAGACACAGCAAA
This sequence comes from Zaprionus obscuricornis, assembly GCA_037044475.1. Lineage (NCBI taxonomy): Eukaryota > Metazoa > Arthropoda > Insecta > Diptera > Drosophilidae > Zaprionus > Zaprionus obscuricornis. The sequence goes on along the minus strand of JBAMBR010003657.1, from coordinate 76,848 downwards.
CGTAGCATATGAAAAAAAAAAAAAAAACAAAGCAAAAGAAATACATCGAAACAGGCTCAAGCGTCAGCGTCAGCAGCAGCAGCAGCAGCGTCAGCAGCAGCAGCAACAGCAGCGTCAGCAGCAGCAGCAAAAGGGAAGAAGACAAACTGCTTTCAGATTCCAATTCTTTTTTTCATTTTCTTTTGCTTCATCTTTTGCTTTATCTTTTGCTGCTGCTTCTGCTGCTGCTGCTGCTGCTTCTTCTTCAGCTACATTTCTACAGTGTTCGTTCATGCTTGATTCTTGATTCTCAATTCTTTCTGTTCTGTGTTTGCTAACTTCTTGGTATTCATATATGTCTGTCTGTCTGTCTCTTTGTCTCTCTGTCTGCCTGCCTGCCTGTATGTCTGTCTGTGTGTGTGTGTGTATTCCTGTGTATTTTTGTTTATTTGTATTTGTATTCTTTGTTCTGCTGAACTGTAAGATGTGCCTATAACTCCTCGTGCAGCCTACAAGCACAGCAACAGCAGCAACAGCAACAGCAACAACAACAAAACTCGATTAACTCGACATTAATTTTAATTCGACAGCATTTTTTTTTTTGTTATTTTTTTGTTGCCGTGTGGAATGAAATTTTTGTGTGTTTGTTGCTTGAATTTAATTTTTCTCTTATTTCTTTTGCTCGTTTCATTTGTTGTTTTTTTTTTTTTTTTGTTTTTTTAATTTAATTTAATTTTATTTTTTTATGTTATTCACTTTATTTGCTTGTTTTAGGTTTTTTTTTATTATATTACTTTTAACTTTAACCCCATTATATGCTTGCTTTGCCATTTGCCTTGCACTGATTTTTTATTTTGAATTCCTGTTTCTCAATTTTGCCATTGCCCCTACTATATTTCAAATTTCCAATTCTCATTCTCATTTACATTTCGATTACCCTTTTCCCCTCTTCTCACTCTTCTCACTCTCTCTCTCTCACTCTTCTCCCTCTCTCTTTGCATTACTATCCTTTGCCTTTGTTAGGGCCATTTGAGTTTTAAATGTTTATCATTTTTAACCAAGTAAAAAAAAAAAACAAAAAAAGAAAAAAAAGAAAAGAAAAAAATGTTAATTAAATGTTTTGCCCCTTAATTTATTTTTTTAATTCCTCTTTCTGTTTTTTTCTGTTTTTTGTTCATCAAATTAAAAATTTTAAGGTTTTTTTTTCTCTCTCTCTCTCTCTCTTTTACTCTCTCTGTCTCTCTCTCTTATTTTTATTGCAAAAGGTATATTTCGTAAATGAATGAGTTCTATTTCCGTTATACATATTTATGAGGCGCCATAAAACTCGTATGCTGACCATTGCAAGACATTTCTACTGACATTAATGGCTCTGCTCATAAATCATCTATGTGAGCATTTTACATATCATAAATGTACACAAAAAAAAAAAAAACACAGCATACGAGTCTATTATCATATTCAGGGCCCCAAAGGCTAAGGCCAAAGGGAGGACGACTACGTATGTGAACTGCGGACTGCCAATGGGACTGCAGATGGAACTGCGGATGGAACTACAGACTGCAGACTGTGTGTGAAGTGATTCCTTTGGGCAATCAATGGAAATTGAAAGCGCTTTTGAAAGCCAATTCATATATCAGCCTAGTTAACGACTTGGCAAAAGAGCAAAACTAAAAAAAAAAATACAGATGAAGCAGCAGTCGCAGCAAATTGTAGTATAATTTTTTTTTTTTTTTTAGTGCAACTATTTATGAGTCTGTTTTTTGTAATTAAACTAGTCACAAAATGCTAAAAGAAAATAATTATAATAGTAATAAAAAAAATCAAATAAAATTAAAATAAAATAATAAAAAAAAAATACAAAATTAATATCAATTTTGTATTTTTTACTAGAATATCAATTATACAATACTAAGAACTAGAAGTTCTAGCAGCTGCTGTAATAAATGAGTTTTGCTTGCAGACCAGCAATAAATTATTTAATAGCTTGTCGATTATCTAGTTGCAATGTTTATCAATGAAAATATATATATATATATATATAGAGTCTGCCTAAAAATCTAGTAGTAATACTTGCAGCATAGACTTCAAGGCTTTACAGCTAAGTTTTGGAGTTTGAATTTTCGAAATTGTAACAGAAAGAAAAACATTTAATTAATTGTCACATTTGCTTGTCTCAATGCGGAAGTTGCCAATTATCAAGGAGCTGCCACAGCAATTGCCAAGAACAACAACAAGCGACAACAATAAGAACAACAAGAAGAAAAAAATGAGTCATCCAATTGCTTGTCATTTACTGCTTGCCACTTTGCCAACTTGCAACATGGGATGATGCTTCTTTTGTATGCTGCTGCTTCTGCTGCTCTTCTTTCTTTTTTTTGTGTTTTTTTATAGCAATTAAAATTTAGAGCCGTTGTTTATGGCCAAAAGTAAACGATTTCATTTAATTAGATTTATTTTTATGCGATTTCCACTTGAATTTGTGCGTTCACACACTGAGAGAGAGAGAGAGAGAGAGAATGGGAAGCATAGCTTATTTACGCATTTAGTGAAGCCCTAAGGGACGCCAACTGTTCGACTGTTGAAAGCTTTACACAAGGTTGACAAGCACAGCAGCAGCAGCAGCAGCAGTGTAAGGGAAGCTAGAGAAGTGAAACTAGCAACATTACGCTGCTGCCACATCTTCCCAGGGTTGTAAAAACGTAGCGAATGCAAAGAGGAAAAAAACACACAGCTAAGAGATGAGAAGAAGAGCAAGAAGTTGATGTAGAAGCATTGGTAAAGCTTTTACGACTATAAATAACGATAATACCTATAATTGCCGACAATTCATTATTATGGTAAGATAATTTGATATAAATGGACTTTACGTGACCCCCAACACACACACACACACACATAGAGCGCTTGTATAAAGTGCCAATAACAACAACAACAACAACAACAACAGTAACATTGACTAAGTAGATGAAGATGCTGTGTGTCTCCAGTCTCCAGTCTCCAGTCGCGGCAGTCGTAAAAGATTTTTGCCTCGAACATCGAACAACAACAACAACAACACGAAGAAGTTCAAGTCTTTTTACTGGCCTCCAAAGGTGTTGCTGTTGCTTTTGCTGCACTTGAGAGAAGCGGCACAGGCGTTGTCTTGTGGCCATGGACACTTTTTATAGGCACATTTGTACAGATTGCGCTACGCTACGCTGCGCTACGATGCAGAAAATCAATTTCTTTAGCTGCCATCTCTCTCTCATATAAGTTATATCTATACTTTTTCTTTCTCACTCTCTCTCTCTCTTTCTCATACTCTCTCTCTTTCTCTCTTGTTTATTCTCTTGTTTGTTCGGCAAGTTGATTGAGTTGCTTTTGTGGCAAGAATTTGTTGATTAAAATGAAAAACAATTTTTTTTTTTTTTTTAGCGCAAAGAATGCGATGAGAAAAATAAAATTCACAAAAATAAAAAAAATACTTTGCTGCATATTTTCATATAATTTAGCTAGCATTTTCTTCTTCTTCTTTTTTTAAAGTTATTTTTGCTAAAAAAAAAAAAATATTTAATAGTATTTTTTATCAATTGATGTTGATAAAGTTTATCGCTTAGTTTTTTTGCTAGAGGAAATTCAATTATTTTTATAATTTTTTTTTTTTTTTTTGCTATTTATATTATGTCAGCAGATTTTTGCTGCAACTGCAACTGCCACTGCCACTTGGCTGTCACTTAAGTTTTAGATGATAATTTGTCTATTAAAATAAAAAATGCCTGATGTTATTTTCCTGTATTTTATCAATCAAACTTGAGAATGACTTGAACTTTTTCTATACACAAAGCTATGTAATGTGGGGCATGCAACTTAAGATTTAATTAAACTATGCGCTTTTATTTCTCATTTCCTGTCTGCAGCAACACAAAAAAAAAAAATAACTGCATAAGAAATAATATAAAAAGAAGTCTATAAAATAAAAATAAATAAAAATAATTTCAATGAAATTTTTGAAAAAAAAAGTAAAAAAATTTAATATGAATTTTTATATGCTTGCAGGCGAGGCAGAGGGCAAAGATGTTAGAGTGAGAGGCAACTGTGCGGAAGTGTCAAAGCAAATATGAATATTTATGAATACATATTTCAAATGAATGTGAATGTGATTGTGAATGTGATTGTGACTGTGAATATGAATGAATTGTGAATATTTACGATATATATATTTATATATATATTGAGAGAGAGAAAAGTTATGATCATCATAATTGAGTTTATTTGTCTTGTTTCTACTGCTGGCAATCAAAACACAAATATAAACAGCAACAGCAACAACAGCAACAACAGCAACAACAACAACAACTAAAAAATCAAAATCAAATATGCTAAAACTATGCATAAACTTGCCACAAAAAGTGTCTTTTAGTTGTTGTCTATTGTTTTGTCTACTGCTGCTGCTTTTGTCTATTGTTGTTGTTGCTGTTGTTGTTGTGCATTTCTTGGCCATAGTTGAATTTAATTAAAACAAATGAAGTAAACATTTTGCTTGAGTTTTGTTAACATGAATTTTTACTTTCGGTTTAAATTTTGCTTCAATTACTCGGCGACCACGCCCAGTTGTAGCACAAGACGCCTACACACATACAGCTCAATATTTAATTGCTTTGAGCTGCTAAAAAAAAAAATAAAAAAAATAAAAAAAATATTTTTGAGGCAGCAAAAAAAAAAAATAAATAAATAAAAAAGAAAAAATAAAAAAAATATATTTGAGGCAGCAAAAAAAATAAATAAAAAAGAAAAAATAAAAAAAATATATTTGAGGCAGCAAAAAAAAAATAAAAATAAAATAAATAAAAAATAAAATAAAAAAAATATATTTGAGGCAGCAAAAAAAAAAAATAAATAAAAAATAAAATGAAAAAAATATATTTGAGGCAGCAAAAAAAAAATAAAAATAAAATAAAAAAAAATATATTTGAGGCAGCAAAAAAAAATAAAATAAATAAAAAAAAATATATTTGAGGCAGCAAAAAAAAAATAAAAAATAAAAAAAAAAGAAAAATAAAAAATGATTGCAGCGACAGCAAGAAAAAGTGTCAATTAAATTTGAAGCTTGACAACAGTTGATATTAGCCTGGCCAAATACCATATGCCATATGTGGCATATGTAACATGTATCTTTGTATCTTTGCAGCTTGTATCTTATATCTTGTATCTGCCGTTTGCCGTCTACTATCTGTTGGCCAATTGCATTTTGCTGTAAATTTGCATTTCTTTTGCTTTTGCTTTTCTTTTCGTCGTCTCTAATTTGCTAGCAATATTTGTGTAAAATAAAATTAAACTGCAGTTTAAACAAAGCTAAAAATTAAAAGCAAATATTAGCGCACACAAAGAAGAAGAAGCAGCAGCAGCAAGCAGCTAGCAGCCAGCAGCTGCATAGATAAAAGTTTTGTGTAAGATGAAAAAAAAAACAAGGCGGCACATTTACATATGCAAACATGACATACAATGTTATTTGCCTCTCTCTCTCACTCTCACTCTCAGTCTCTCTCTCTCTGTTTCTCACTCTTATTTTACTTACTCCCTTGCCAAGCTCATAGCCATCCCCAACAACAACAACAGCAGCAGCATCTTATGCCCCCATGCTGACAACGTCTGCGGCATCAGCTATAGCTTCGCCTTTGCCTTCGACTTCGCCTTTGCCTTTGCTTTTGCCACTCTGCTGGAATTTTAATAAACGAATGTCAATATTTGCACAACATAAAGCAGAAAATACAACGTGAAGCTGTAGCTGCACAATATACATATATAACAATATATATATATATATATATATATATATAGTATATATATTGCGGCTCTTTATAGTCACAAATCCATTGCGAAAAAACGTTTCTAAAGTCACAAAAAAAAAAAAAAATGAAATAAAAATTATTTCAGTCTCCTGCTGTTTGCTTTTATTTCTGTCAATTTTTTTTTTTATGCTTTGCTTTTGCTTTAATTTTTTTTTGATTGCCTCAGCAGCAGCTATGATAACAGTTAAGAAGAAGAATTCTATGTAAATCGAATAATTTCATTCAATTATTAAATGTGACAAACATGATAAGGCAATAAAAAAAAAAAAATAAGAGAAAAAAAAAAAACGCAAATTTGACATTTATTCTTTTCATTTTTATTTTCATTTTTATTTATTTTTATTTATTTATTTTTTTTTGCTTTTGTTTTTATTTTGTTTTCTTTTGCCTGTTTATATTTCCGTTGAATTTTTGGCAGCGTTGTGTAAACAAAATTTTATAATAAATTTCATTGGAATTAAAACTTTTTGATTAAAATTTTTGAATTTTCGATTTCTAATTGTAAAAAAAAAATAAACGAAGCATATTAGAAAGAGATAGCTGCATAGAAGTTAACAGTGTAGTGGCGATAAGCATTAAAGTTTAACAAAAACTTGAACATTGTGTGTAACATGCAACACCTGAGTCGCAGCAATGAGCTGATAAGCAGCAGCAACGGCAATGATCGACAGAGAATATAACATAGAGCGAGCCTAAGAGAAAGAGAGAGAGAGAGTATGCGGAAAGTGTATAATCGCTTGTAGTTATCAACTCGTTGCATTAACAGCAACATGCACCTTTTGTGGCAGCAACAACAACAGCAACAGCAACAGCCACAAGCACTACAACTTTGCCGTCGTGCAGAAAAAAGCAAACACTTAACAATCTTTACTTTATTTTTTTTTATTTTTTTTTTTAGCATTTTCTATTTCTTGCTGCTGCTGTTGCTTGTCGTTGCTGCTGCTGCTGCTGTTGTTGTTGTATTTTTTTTTCGTCTTTCTGTTTATCAATTTGACATATTGACGTTGAGCGCTAAAAGTGCATTAAAGTAGCTGCAAGCATGAGATACACGTACTTCTCAACTATCACAGTGTGTGTCTGTATGAGCGAAAGAGATAGCGATAGTGAGAGAGAGAGAGTGAGAGAGAGGTGTGTGTGTATAGTGTATAGCACACCTGACACCTGACCTGGTTCAGGGCCACTTTGAAGATACAACGCTGCTGCTGCTGCTGCTGCTGCTGCTGCTGATGACAAATTATCGATATACATATGGCAACGACTGCCGACTGCCGACTGCTTGCAGTGCACTTTGGGTACTCAAACTTATATTCATATTCATATTCATGCTCATATTCATACTCATGCTGCAAATGTATCTGTTGCTGCAGTTGTTCTTCTTATGCTTTAAATTATCTGCAAATGCAGCAGCAGCAACAGCAGCAACAGCAACAGCAACAGCAGCAACAACAGCAACAGCAGCAGCAACAACAGCAAATGAGTCGCAGCAGAGTTTGGTTCAGTTGCTGCAGCATTTAGAGGTTTTGCTTGTTAGCGTTTGTGGCATTGTTTGCCATTGTTGTTGTTGCTATTGTTGCTGTTGTTGTTGCTGCTGTTGCTGTTGTTGTTGTTGCTGTTGTTGCTATTTGCATAGTTTAGTTGCTTTTTGCGCTTTGCACGCTTTTTCGGTTTTTAGCAAAGTCATGGAGACTATTTCTCACATTTTGCAGAGAGAGAGAGCGAGAGAAAGAGAGGGAGAGGGAGAGAGGTAAGCAGTAAGCCGGGAATGGGAGACAAGCCGTCAGTTTGGCTTTACACGTTGACTAGACCAAAGCAGACACAGACACAGGATATGAAAAAGTGTCGGTGTATAATGCTAAGACCAACAACAACAACAACAACAATAAAAGCAACCACTGCTTGCCAACTAAGAGAAGTAAGCAAAAAAAAAAAATGAAAAGAAAGAGCACAAAAAATAAAATGGCAAAAAAAAAAACAACAACAACAAAAATAAATACAAAGTGCAAATAAAGATGGAAAATGCACTTAAACTGAAGTGAACTTTACATGCAACACGACAGCCATTGGGGAGGGGACAGGGGGAGGGAAAGAGTCATGGCTAGAAGTGTGTGTGTTTGTGTTTGTTTGTGTGCACACTCTGAGCTATTGCACAGAACAAAAAACAACAAAAACTTTAAAAGGCTCAAAGAAGTGGCAGCGAAAATTAAGTTGTTTAACCAGAGGACAACAGAAACGAGATGCTGCTATGTCTGCTGCTGCTGCTGTTACCTCTGGCAGTGCTGCTGCTCCCTCTACTGCTGCTGTTACCTCTGTCAGTGCTGCTCCCTCTGCTGCTGCTCCCTCTGCTGCTGCTACCTCTACTGCTGCTGCTCCCTCTACTGCTGCTGCTGCTTCCTCTACTGCTGCTGTTGCTTCTTCTACTGCTGCTGCTGCTTCCCCCTGTCAGCTGCTGCTCCCTCTGCTGCTGCTGCTTCTTCTACTGCTGCTGCTCCTTCCTCTACTGCTGCTACTTTGACTTTGACTTTGACGCTCAAGTTAGCTCATAAATATCAAGCGACAAACAACACAGCGAAAAAGCGAGAGAGAGAAAAAAAAAACAAACTATTTTTTTTGCAATATGTTGAAGAAATGGTGAAAATCATTTTGTTGACCGTCCCCTCCTCCTCCCCTTCGGCATATTAATAATGTTGTCATCGTGAATAACGACAAATATGACATATTATATGTATGTATATCTGCGCGTTAAGCAATTGCTAATAATTCTTATCAAATATTACGACAAAATATTGCACATAAAAAAAAATACAAAAAAAAAACAGTGCAAAGTTCACTTCAAGTTTTTTCCCCAGTACATATAAATTATTGATATTTATATTAATAATATAAATCAATTTTCAAATTTAAGATAAGTGAAATATTTTTCTTTAATTTTTTTTGTTAATCAAAGATTTATGTGCTTCATATAAATTGATTATAATAATTATTATTATTAATTTTTAGATTTTCAAATATATTTTTTGTAAATTTAATTTTTTTTGTTAATCAAAGATTTATGTGCATCATATAAATTGATTATAATTATTATTATTAATTTTTAGATTTTCTAATATTTTTTTTAATTTTTATTTTTTTTTGTTAGTCAAAGATTTATGTGCTTCATATAAATTGATTATAATTATTATTATTATTATTATTATTAATTTTTAGATTTTCTAATATTTTTTTAAATTTTTTTTTTTTTTTTAATCAAAGATTTATGTGCATCATATAAATTAATTATAATTATTATTAATTTTTAGATTTTCAAATATTTTTTTAATTTTTTTTTTTTTTTTTTGTTAGTCAAAGATTTATATGCTTCATATAAATTGATTATAATTATTATTATTTTTATTATTATAATTATTATTATTATTATTAATTTTTAGATTTTCAAATATTTTTTTTAAATTTTATTTTTTTTTATGTGCTTCATAAAAATTGATTATAATTATTATTATTATTATTATTAATTTTTAGATTTTTAAATATTTTTTTTTAAAATTTTTCTTTAATTTTTTGTTAATCAAAGATTTATGTGCATCATGTAAATTGATTATAATTATTATTATTATTATTATTATTAATTTTTAGACTTTCTAATATTTTTTTTAAATTTTATTTTTTTTTATGTGCTTCATAAAAATTGATTATAATTATTATTATTATTATTATTAATTTTTAGATTTTTAAATATTTTTTTTTTAAATTTTTCTTTAATTTTTTGTTAATCAAAGATTTATGTGCATCATGTAAATTGATTATAATTATTATTATTATTATTATTATTAATTTTTAGACTTTCTAATATTTTTTTTAAATTTTATTTTTTTTTATGTGCATCATATAAATTGACTATAATAAATATTATTATTATTATTAATTTTTAGATTTTCAAATATATTTTTTTATATTTTTTTTTATCTATTTGAAAACAATTAATTTACCATGTGATTTGTATGGCAATTGGAGCTTTGCGTTGTACACGTGCCTTGCCCTGCTCTGCCCGAGAGTTGAGATAAGTGTAGGAATAACATTTTGTAGTTGTTTTTTTTTTTTTTTTGTTTTTTCTGTATTTCCAAGGTAAAATATTGTATATCGATCTAATCAAAAAATAAATTTCTGTTATCTATAACGACATACAGACGGGCAGGCAGGCAGACGGGCAGACGAACATATATAGAAATTTATTTTTATTTTATACAGAATTTTCTTGCAGTTGAACTATAGCTAAATATTGTATTTACTTTTGCAGTTTTGTCTGTCTGTCTGTCTCTTAGTTACTTTGTCTCTCTGTCTTTCTGTCTTTCTTTGTCTGTCTGTCTTTCTGTCTTTCTTCTACTAGTCTTATACTTTGTCTGTCTGTCTATCTTTCTCTATATCTATTTCTCTGTCTACTTTGTCTGTCAGCTTGTGCTTATTTTTTTTTTATCTAGCTTTGCCCTTTTTGCAGCAACTCTCTCTCCCTCTCTTTCTCTTTCCGTCTCTGTCTGCCTAAGTTTTGTCTACAATATTCGCCAAGGCATCGCAGTTATTGTAATAAATTTTATATAATTACCTATTATGGCCAAAAGACTTTTGCAAGTTGCTTAAGCAAAACTGGCAACATTTACTATATGCTGTATATATATATTATAGGCAAATAGTCAGATATATATATTATATACTTCATATATATACTTAATGTTGCGGGAGAGAGTAAGAGAGAGAGAGAGTAAGAGGCTGATGGCAGAGTATGGCCGCTTGAAATTGTTGTAATTTATTATGATGTCCTAGATTACATGAAAATTGTTTTCTTTCGATTATAGTGGCACATAGACTTACTATATGTGTATGTGTGTGTGTGTGTGTGTGTGTATGTATATGTAATTTAAAGTGCAACTCTGGCATGAATCTCTTTACTCTTTACGCTTTTCTTAGGTTAAATTAAATGTAAATAATAATAAACGTGGCGCATAAATTCATGCGTGACAGTTTGTTTTTTTTTTTTTCTCATTTTTTTTTTGTGCGGGCCTCCGCTTTGAAAGTCGGCCTCAGTTCAAACTGGTTGTGACAACTTTCTATAGCCTCACACACACACAGAAAGACACACAGACAGACACACACAGACATGTCTTGCATGTATCCATAAGATACAAAAGTTAGATAGCTTCAGATACATTAAGTTTTGTTTGCTTCCTTAAGCATTGTGCAAAAAAAAAATTGCAAAAAAATAAATAAATAAAAATAAAATAAAATATATAAAAAAAATGCAAAAATGAACCTAAATACTAGAAAGAAAAAGAAGAAGAAGAAAAAGTAGAAATTGAAATAGAAATACTTAGATATTGCAACCTGGTTTCATTTTAGAGAATTTAGCATGCGGTTCACTAATGCGGCCAAATGACAAAAAAGCTGCAAGTATTTCCAGTTGATTTAATGCTATTCATATTATGCTTAGTAAGTAATATTAGCTAGTCTCTATGGCTATGTCTATGTGCGCTGTGTGTGGGTTTAGCTTGCAGCTGAGCTTAGCACAGTTTTTATCATAAGTCTGCAGACTGCATACAGCTTGGCAAATAATAATAAAAAATCATAAATAATATTTATTGAGAATATTTTATAGCTTAAAAAAAAAAAAAAAAAATTATTCAATATTTTTTTTTATTTTTTATGCAGCAGCAGCAGTGGCAGCTTTTGTTAGCTATAAGCCAGAAGTCCTACAAAACTGCAATGCAATTAGTGCGAGCATTGCGTTAACTTTTTTGTATATTATGCTGCCTGTTTTGTTGCCACTTTGCAACACGTAAAATTAGCCACGCTCTAGAAATGCAAAAAAAAAAAAACAAAAAAAAACTACAAACAAATAGCGCGAGAAAATAAAATGCAGCCAGCGAAACGGCGACGCGTCGTCGACGCACTAACAAAAATAATACAAAATAAGCCAAAAAAAAACAAATAAAAATAAATAAATAAGAAAGAGAGAAAAATGCAATGAAAGGGGAAAAAAAATAAAATAAAATAAAAATATTTTTGTGCTGCGCTTGCCAAGATTAAACTAAATAAATAAATATTTACATGCTAAATTAATGTTTAAATATAATTTTCAACATTGTCAAAGACGAAGAATTTATTGTTGTTGTTGTTGCTGTTGTTGTTGTAGTTGCACTGCAAAATATTTAAAATTAAATATTTTTTTTTCTAGAGCGCAGCTAAATGCAAAAACTTGCATACTTAGTATCTGACATTACTATGCATAGACACTTGACTACAGGGGTATATGCGACTTGTAGAGAAGTTGTAAATATTTTTCACAATTTTTATTTTTTTACAGTGTATTTATATATTACTCTTAGTCTTTTGTTATAGCTAAGATTTAGCTTTCTGCATTTTTGCCTACTTTCCAGCGCAAAAGCTATTGATATTTCTAGTCTAATTATAGTTGGTACGGGTATATGTTAGTCGTATGCTTTATATGCATTATATATACATATATTTTGTATGTAAGATTATTATGCATAACATTCAAAGTGGGCGGGCTAGGGCGTTTTGCTAGCATTTGCTTCCACGGGTCGCTCTTGCAAAATGTATATTTATATGCTAATTGCATTTGCCATGGCCTCGCATTATATAGATACACACAAACACACAAACATACACACACACATATATATATACATATGCATAGACAAAACTAAAGTACAATTAATTACATATACACAATATATAAGCGCATAAATTTCGCATTGCCGACTGTGAGACTGTCAGGGGATCGGCGGAGCATGGTAGCAAAAAAAAACTTGTTATGGGCGTCTAATTGGCATTAGAATATTTTTTTTTTTTTTTTTTATTTATAGGGAATATTATAGATCTTGATAAGCGCACTATAAAAACTATAAAGTTACAGTTTTTATTTTTCTCACAGTGTATAATTTATTTTTTCTCATATTTTTTTTACTATTATTTCAAATTTTTTTTTCAAACAATTTCAATCTCGACAAATAAAAATATGTAAAAATCAAAAATAACAAGAAATGAATGAAAAAATAAAAATGTTGTTTAGCTAATAATTTTGTTGGCATGCAACAGCAACAGCAACAGCAACATGCTAAAAACAAACAACAACAACTGCAGCGACAAACAAAACAAACAAACAAACAGACAATCAGCTGCAATACAAACAATTTCATCGACAAAAAAAAAAAAAATAATAATAATAAAAAATATAAAGAAAAAAAAAAAAGTTTACTATCAGGTTGTGCAAACATCGCTATTGTTTATTCACTCTCTTTCTCACTTGCTCTCTCTCTCTCTCTTTGTTTTTTGTTATTTTTTTAATGATCTGCACGAAGTAAACTTTAATTTATGTATAAAAATTTAATTTATTGCCGGAAAATGCATAAATTTTATACTATTTCTTTTAGCTTGCTGCGTTTTTTTGTTTTTTTCTGTTGCTGCAACTTTTCTTCAATCTGTGCTGCTGCTATTGCTGCTGCTTCTTCTTCATTGATTTAGCAATTTTTTTGATTGCTATTTTGTAATGAAATTGAAAAGCAACAACAGAGAGAGAGAGAGAGAGAGAAATAACAACAACATTTAAAGTTGATAAACAAACAGAAATATTTAGCGCTATCATGACTTGTAGATAGATACCCTGTAATTTATATATACATATATACTACATATGCAGTTGAAACTAGCCTATGTTTTGTTTACATGTTGATTATTTTAAGAGTATTGAGGAAAATTATTTTTGTGCCTCTGCTCAAATGTCAAGCGTTCAATTTTCAGTTTTTATTTTTTTGTTTTTTTTTTTTTCAAATTCGTGTTGTTTATTTTTTTATTATTTTTTATGCTTTTGTTTTTTCCTTTTGTTGTTGTCTTTATTGTTGCTGTTGTTGTTGTTGTTGCTGTTGTTTTTGTTAGCAACAACTTTCTTTACAAATAGCTAACATTTGTTGTTGTTATTATTATCGCCTTGCTGCTGCTGCCTCTGCTGCTGCTGCTGTTGCTGCCTCTGCTGCTGTTGCTGTTGTTTCTCTTTGCTGTCAACAATCTGCAGTCTTGGCTTTTTGTTTAAATAATAAGTAAGTAAAATATATATATAAAATATTTATAAATATATTTTTATTTCTTGCTGTTGCTGCCGTGTAATATTACAGCGCGAAAGCAACGGCAATTTCGTAATCGCAAAATGTCTTTTATTTTATTATTTTTTTTATTTTTTGGTTTAAGAAACTTAATAAAAATAAAATTTATTATTTGCATTTGCAGTTAACACGAAAATTTTGTTAGTTTGGCTTTAACATGAGATTCAATTACGCGAAAGCAGCCTTGTTATGCCTCACGCTCGTTTTTTTAGCCAAAAAAATTTAGCGAGACTCTTGTGCGAGACTCTTTGCCTGTTCACATGCAATTTTTTGTTGTTGTTGTTGTTACTCTGCTCGTTGCATAAGTTTTTTTTTTTATTGACTCAATGTGGAAAGTCGTAGCCAACTGTAGCTTGAAAACAATTTATGCAGATATTTTGTGAATGTGAATGAAGTAATTAAGACTCGAAATATATGTATGTGTGGCAGTTGTGGCAAATTGCTGCAAAGAACGCAAACTGTAAGCCAAAAGGTAGCAGAGGAACGTCTAAAGAGCAGCAGTTAAATGAGCAAAGAGGGAGAGAGAGATAGAAAGAGTTGAGGTAGACGATTAACACAGTATCTGCTGCTGCTGCTGCTGTTGTTGCTGCTGCTGCTGCTGTTGCTGCTGCTGCTGCTGCTGCTGCTGTTATCGAAGAGTATCAATTTATTAGCATTACATTTATTGGCTCCAATTTCCAAATAGAGTTTCAGTTACGGTTACAGTTTCAGTTTCATTTACACAAAGGACTCACAGCAAGCAAAGGATGAAGGCAAACACTGAAGCGATTAGAACTAATGCCGACTGTAAATGCTCAAGGCTATATAGCTAAAACTGACAGCAGTTGTAGCTGTTGCTGCTGCTGTTGTTGCTGCTGTTGTTGCTGTTGCTGCTGCTGTTGTTGATTATTGAAACTGAAACTGGTTGAGGCAGCTGCACAATAACAGAGATATATGCATGTAAGACATGAGAGATATAAGCGACATGCGAGAAGTATATGAGAGAGAGAGGGAGAGAGAGAGAGAGGGAGAGTGTGAGATCGAGAGCCGAAAGAGATTAATGAGGGTTACTTAAAACCCTAAAGGGTTGATAAGGAATTTTGATTAAAAATATTCGTGTGGAAATTCGAATGGAACCTGAAGGAAACTGAACAACAAAAAAAAAATAAAATAAAATAAAATAAAAAAAAAAATACACAAAAAAAAAAATATGGCAGCAAGTTAAGGGCGGAAACTGTGAAAGAAATTTCATAAAGAAAAAAAAATTGAAAAACCGTAGAAGAAGAACAACAGCAACATTAAAGATATTTCAAAATATTTTATCTAAAATTATGCGCAATAATCTTTATATTTTCTATATATATATATATTTTTTTTTTGCAGTGTAAAAATATAAAATAAAAAAAAAAATTTAATTGTAATTTCTTTGTGTTTGCTTTTGTTATTTTTATTTATTTTTATTTTTGTTTGTTTTATCATAATTGTTGTTGCCGTCCGTCCGTTTGTCCGTTGTCTATTGAATGTGAAAAGTTAAATTTATATGCGCAAGTTTTGCATAAATTTATAAGCTCAAAAAAAAACTTTTTCCATAGGTCAAAGATGCAAGCACTAAAACAACAACAACAACAATAATAATAATAATAACAAAAATAACAACAACAACAAAAAAAGTGAATGAGAAAGTTGCAGAATTGTGGAGAGAATTGTGTCGGTGGCGGGGCATCGGTCGCTTTTGCAAAAGTTTTTATGCAGCATCAAAAAATTTATGACAGTTTGCCAAAAGTTTTGTAAAAAATTACTACAACAAAATAAAAACAACAACAGCAACAGCAACAGCAGCAGCAGCAGCAACAGCATGAAATGAAATGCAAGTAAAAATTGTGAGAAAACAAGCAAAAAAAAAAAAAAAAAAAGGAATGAAATGTATAAGAAAAAGAAAATAAATGCAGAGACATGAGAAATTGAAGGCGTTGGGTTTCTTTTTTTTTGTGTATTTTTTTTTTGGGGCGTGGCACTCATAGTGCACACACACACACACACACACACATAGAGCAAATGACGAATATAGGAAGTTTTATGAATTGAATTGCATAAATCAAGTAAAGTTAAGACACAAAGATGAAGTATGAGTAGTAGAAGCAGAAGCAGAAGAAGGAGAAGTATGAAAGAGCAGCAGCAGCAGCAGCAGCAGCAGCAGCGGCAGAGGCAAAAGATACCAAATGTAGGCAAAAGCAAAAAAAAAAGTTTATATGTATGTGTGTCTCTCTTCATCTCTCTCTCTCTCTCTCTTTGTGTGTATAGTTTTGATGTCCAAGGTACTAGAGTTTCTGGGCTAACACGGAAATGCTGGGCAAAATAATGGATATAACGTAGCGTATACTTGATATGGTAATTTATTATGTTTTTATTGCCTTTTGTTGTTGTTCTCTTAGTATATGTATTCTGTGTGTGTGTGTGTGTGTGTGTGTATAGAGCAGCAGCATTCACTGTCTGCTTTTGCTTTTTGCTGGACTGCCAGCCCTTGATGGTCATTAATCTTTGTTATGGCGCACAGAAACTTACCAACACACACACACACAGCTGGCATACACATACATATGCATTATACACACACATATACACATATACATAGACAAATGACTGCGTTATCCTTTTGCATTTCGGCGTAACTTGAGTCGCGGCGCAGCACGCATAATTTGCAATATATTTATGTATATCTCTCTTTGTGTGTGTGTGCGATGCCTGTCTGTCTGTCTGTTTGTGTGTCTGTGTGTGTGTGGCGCAAATTTAATTGCGCAGATAAATTTGCGCAATGCTAATAAATTAATATTTATGTGCACTGGCTTAACTTGCCTTCTTACCCTACACTCACTCACTGACTGCCTGCCCCCCCGCTCTCACTCTCTCTCTCTCTTTAACTTCTAATATCTTCACCCGCTACATAGTTGTAGCAGTGTCTCTGTCTCTTTCTTACACTTTACCTGCATAATTTTCACTGCTGCAGTTGCTTTACTTTTTCTCTGTCTTGCTGCCTCTGTCTCTTTATATAATATTTATTTTTTTTTCTTCTTCTTTTGGCTTTGGGCCACGAATTTAATGCATCTTCAAGATGTACAAACACATACATACATGTGTACATATATTGCTATGCAGCAGTATAACATATAAAATAAATCAACAACAGCAACACACACACACACACATATATATATATATATATAGATTTATATATATATATATATATAGCATATATCTGTAGTAAATTGTTGTTGCTGTTGTTGTTATTGTTGTCTGTTTTGTGCGCTTTATTTTATCTCTTTGCCGTTGTGCTTGTTCTTCTTGTTGCTGTTATTGTTGTTGCTTTTTATGTCGTGCCATTTCAGCGAAGCTCGCAACAAAGCATAATAAAACTAATTGTCTGCGCTTCGCTCTCGCACACAGCGCACACTAATATACTCAAACTCTCTTACACTCACGCTCACACTCTTTCACACATGCTCATGCATAGTAAGAAGCATATGTCGAGAGAGTGAGTGAAATGTTGTCTCGAGCGTCAGAGCGCTCAGCGCTGCTGCAGCAGCAGCAGAGGGAAGGCAGCGCAAGCAAACGCGCGTGCAAAAAAAAAAAACGAAAGAAAAATGAAAAAGCAGAGCGGGAGACTTCGTCCACATGTTTTGTGCTGTTCTGTTTCCTTTGGGGCCGGCGAAAAACTATGCGACGGCAAACAGCAACTGCAAAAATATAACTACAACAACAACAACAAGCAGCAGCAGCAGCCTACAACAAAGTCAGCGACGCGTTGCCGTAAAAAAAATTCGCAAAATAACGTAAAAATAAAGAAAACAACAAAAAAAAAAAAAATTTTAACACGCCGCATTTAGTTTATTTGAATTTGTGTTCGTTCTCTTTTTTTTGGCTTTCTTATGAACTTTTTTTTTTTCCTTTTATTTTTATTTTTGTTATTTCGTGTTTCGCTCAATTTTTTTTTTTTTTGTTACTGTTTTAGCAAAACTTCTCATGCTTTTATTCCTGCTGCTGCTGTTGCCTCACTGTCGCAATGTGTCGCGCTTGAGTAACAAAATTTATGCGACCCGCCATTTTGCTATTTGCATTAGGCGGCCCAACAAATTGTCTTTTGTCTCTCTTTCTAGCTCTATCTCTTACTCACACACTCTATCTCTCTCTCTATCTATCTCTTTCTCTTTCTAACTAAGCGCAATATGCTTGAGTGCAACTGTTTTCCGTGTCTCTATTTTTTTTTCTGGCTTTTTTTTGTTGGCTTTTTTCTTAATAAGCGAAAAATGATTTAAGATTTGCATGAAGTGTTAAGAATTTTCACTTCAAAAACAAAAAAATTCTTAGAAAAATCTTGGCATAAAGTTAGCAAAAATTTTTTTTTATTTATTTATTTTTTTTTTAAATATGATTTAATATTTATATTTAAATATTTTATATATATTTTATCAAATTTTTTACGATTTATGAAGTATTTCGAATTATTTTCAAATTATTTATTGAATTAATTTTCAAGGCAACAAAAATCTTTACGAATTATTGAGAATTTCGAATTAAAGGGTTACGAATTATCGCGACTCAACTATATATAAAATTTATAAGATTTCTGACAGTGTCATAAAATGACAATGGCGACTGGTAAGACTTGAAGATATAGATTTTTGATAGACTTTACGATAGTTAACAGGGACACAATTTCTATTATAATTGTTTTTCTTTTTAGTAAAACAGCTAAGCTGCTTTTTTCTCTCTCTCTCTCTCTCTCTCTCTCTCTCTCTCTCTTCTCTCTCTCTCTCTGTCTAGTAAAGTAAAGAGTAAAAAGTTTAAAGAGACCTTAAAACCAGTTTGTCGATAACTATTTCAGCTACTTCGACTACAACAACAGCAATATGTTGCTGCTGTTGTTGTTGCTGTTGTTGCTGCTGCTGCTTCTTCATCGTTTTTCATAGTAAAAATAACTAATTTATCGCTCTATTGCAATTGTTTTTTATATATATATGTACATATATTTTTTTTTTGTTGTTGTTGTTGCATGCCTCATTGACCTCATGCAATTTTCACACACTCATTTTATAGTCATGCGATTTATTTCAACTGTTTGCAGATGGCAAAAAAAAAAAATTCCCATTTACCATGCGCTAATTTTCAACTAACCAACTTAATGAATTCCACTTACAACAACAAAAAAAAGCTAAATAAAAAAAAGCTAAAAGAGAATATGAACATTGTCTGGTTGCATGCTTGACGCTACTGTTGCTGCTGCTGTTGTTGCAAATGAATTATTAATAGAAAGCAGCAAAAAAAAAAGAAAAAAAAAAGAAAAAGATCAATTCGTTACTCGCTTGACGTCCGACGTATGTGAATATATGTATATGTGAATATATATATTCATAAAAAATAAAAAAAAAAATTAAATAAAATGTTCTCCCGGATACACAATTTTTTTTTTTGCTTTTTTCTTCATTTTTTTTGCAAGTGTAATTCATTTCTTTTTCTACTTATTATTTTTTTATTTTTTTCTTGAATCAATTTTTTTTTTTAAATTGATTTTTTATTCGTTACGCTTTGTTTTTATTTTTCTACATGCACAATAATTTTTTTTTTTTCAATTTTTTTCTTTATGTTTTTTTTTATATGTCGTTTTATTTTTTTTATTTTTTTTATTATTATTTTGGACTTTTATTGATTATATCGGCAATGAGTAATTGAAGTTTGAATGCGATTGTAATGACAGCAAGAATGTGAATACTGAGTGGGTTAGTCAGCATTCATTGTTATTGATTCACAAAAATACACTCACACATACATATATTCACATTCACATATATTCACATTCACATATTCACATTTAGTCTTCATGCTCGCAGCTTAGCTTACAGTTCATACAATTGACATCTAGCTCTCATATCAATTTCAATCTCTCTCTCTTTCTCTCTCTCTGTCTCCCTCTCTCTCTCCCCTGATCAACCTTTCAGCGTTTACAGTGTCTTTAACTCTTTGACAGATCAAGATCCATTGTCACGACCTTAAAAAGTTCATGCTAAAAATATTTACTTGAATTTCAGTTTTCAAATTTCAGTTTTTTTTTTCTTTTCTTGTTGTTCTTGTTCTTGTTTTGTGTTTTTCCCCCGGCTTCATCAAATGGTTATCGGCATTTCATGTCAGCATTTTTAATTAACAAAATTGTACATTTTGGTAATATTCGCAGAATGTTGAATATCTAATCTTGAACATATATATATATATATATATGATATTTCTCTTTATAGAGCAAGCGTGAGAGTAAGATAGGGAATACTTGCTAACAATCTTTATGTTTTTTGGGGTGTTTTTTTTTCTCTCTCTCTCTCCTCTCACTGTTCCCTTTTTGCTTGTGGCAAGTTATTAAATAGATGAATTTTATCTTCTTCTTCTACTACTTCGTATTATTTATTATTATTAAAAGAAAAATATTTCAAGAGGGTTGAAGTTTTATATAGTACAAAAAAAAAAAAAAAAAACAAACAATCGAAGATTTATTTCACTTGAAACGCACTTGAAATGCATCCGAAAAAAAATATAAATAAAATAAATATTGAAAAGCTTTTCAAAATATATTTATTTTTAGCTTTTATTTTATCATGATCATGTTTATTTTTTTTATTGTTTTTACTTTCATTTGGAAAGCAGCAATATAAGAAAAATAAAAAAAAATCAATCAGTTTATTTTTACCGTCAAAATCCAATTGAATATCAAATAAGACTTTATACAGATTTCATATTGTATTATTGTAAGATTCTATTATCGTTTCAGTTTAAGGGAGACAGACAGTTGAGTATTATTTCATTATTCGTATTTGAGTTCGAGAACTACTATCAATCAAAAATTAGTTCCATAAGCTTAACTGTATGTCGAAATCAAAATAAAAAAAACAAACATAAATTCCTCTAGATTTCATTCGTAATACTCTCTCTGCAAACGTTTTTTTCAGATCAGTCCAAAAATGATTGATGCGTTTTTATTTTTATTTTTTGTTGAAATTGGAAAATTTTAGAAAATTGAAAAATTGAATTTGTAATTCAATTTCAATTAAAAATTGTTTATCTTAATCGCATGTAAAAAACTTACTTTTTTATTATCACTGGATTAAAGCTGCATTTGAAGTGAACGCGTTACGAAAGTAGGGGAAGGAGTAGGAAATTCTTCAGTCAAAGTTGTTGTTTTTTTTTTCTTTTTTTTTATACTTCTCTAGCAATATATAATGCGTGTGTATATATCTATATCTGTCTGTGATTATCGTTTGTGTATATATATATCTATATATATATATAATTACTTATAACTGTTAATTAAGGATTATTATGGCGCTGTTCGGCTTGTGATTTGTTGCTGTTGCAGTTGCAGTTGTTGTTGTTGTTATTTTAGAAATAGATTGCACGGAATTTAAGTATAACTTAGTTGCCTTTTTTCTTTTACTACTACAATAATTTTTTTTATTATTTTTTTATTTTTATTTTTATTTATTTTTATTTTTATTATTTTTATTTTTATTTTTATTTATTTTTTTTATTTTTGTTTCTGTTTTTTCTTTATTTTTATATATTTTTTGCACAACACAATTAAACAATTATATTGTTTTTTTTTATTTATTTATTTTTATTTATTTATTTTTTTTTTTATTTTAATTTTTTTTTTTTTAAATTTATTTACACATTTATTGCTACAGTTATTAAGTTTTATTTTGCTTTAAATATTATAAAATTGTTGTTGTTGTTGTTTTTGTTGTTGTTAATATTGTCAGACACAAATTGTTGCTTGTTGTTGTTGTTGTTGTTATACATTTGTTGCCGCTGTTGCACTTGACATGACATTTTGTTTTCAATTCGTTTTCAATTCTTTTTTCTTTTTTTTCTTATTCAATTTCAATTTATATTTGAATTTCTATTTTTTTTTTTTTTTAAATTCTATTTTCGTTTTATTTTTTTTTTTTTGAGCGCGCGCAAATAAAGTATAAAAAGTGATTTTTTTTTTTTATTTTATGTTGTTGATTTTACGGGTCGATCGCTTTTGATAGGCGCGCATAGAGACACACACACACATATGCACACACACACACACTAGCTATCTATCTATCTCACTCTTGCTCTTACTCTTGCTCTTTTTCTTTCTATCAATTTACACACACATGCACGTATGTTTATGTGTGCGTGTGTATGTGTGTGTGAATATAATGGAATATAATGCGCTGATAACGAAATCACATTTTCAATTGGCAACTGCCCCAAATTTCATTTAGTTGCTTGAGTTTGTTATCTATTAGCTGTTGTTATTCTTCTTCTTTTATTTCTTATTGTTGTTGTTGCTGTTGTTGTTTTTGTTGTTGTTGCTCTTCTTGATTTACTTGTTGTTGTTGCTGTTGATTTGTTGTATGCATGTGAGTCACATTTGCAGCATTGTTGCTGTTGATGCTGTTGTCGTTTTCGTTGCTGTCGCTCGTGTTGCTGTTGCTGTTGTTGTTGTTGTTGCAGCAACGGAAATAAACAATCAATTTCAGTTAAAGAATTTATACACACTCTCAGCAACATGAGCACAAAACACACAAACACTGACACATACACAGAGACACAACGTTGTCACCGATATTGTTGAAATTAACTCTCGCTGAGGCATGAATTAAGCACGCGAATTTTTGGTTTTGCATGCGAAAGATTTTTGATTTTTTTTTTTATTTTTTGTTGTTGTTGTTGTTGTTGTGACGCGACGCGTGTTTTCAGAATTCTCAAAAAAAACTATCTTTATATGTACGTATATGTATATCTGTATGTGTGTAGTTATTTACTACTACAAATGCACAATAACATACACACACACACACATGCACAGCGAGGAAACACACACATAAAACACGCACAGAGACAGACTGTGCTCGTAACGATATGATGATTATTATTATTATTATTATTACTATTGTGATGATGATTATTATGATGAAGGAGAATTGAGGCAAAGGCAGAGACAAAGGCCAAAAACTCAAAACTCAAAACTCAAAAGCTCAACTTGCTTTGGGGGGAGCAGGCAACCGTTGGGCAACCGTTGAGTTAGTCGGTAAAGCGCGCTTGCCGTTGCCGACGTTTCACCGTTACGTCCTCGAGGAATCGCGTTTACAGAATGAATCTGAATCTGAACGTGTGGAGTGTAAGGCAGCGTAAAAGATACAGATACACCAATACACAAATACAAATACGTGCGGCAAGCGACGGCGACGGCGATGGCAACGACGACGACGACGACGACGACGACAACGACAACGACAACGACGACGAC
Source organism: Zaprionus obscuricornis (assembly GCA_037044475.1). Classification (NCBI taxonomy): domain Eukaryota; kingdom Metazoa; phylum Arthropoda; class Insecta; order Diptera; family Drosophilidae; genus Zaprionus; species Zaprionus obscuricornis. The sequence goes on along the minus strand of JBAMBR010003657.1, from coordinate 53,575 downwards.
GACGACGTAGACGGCAACGACAACGACAACGACAGCGACAAGCAGCAGCAGCAATTGGCGTTGCTTTTGCTTGTTATACTATGTGAGTGAGAGTGCGACTGTGAGAGTGTGAGTGTGAGTACCGCGTCGACTGTCAGTGAGTGAGTTTATTTGTATACGTCTCTGTGTTTGCGTTTTACTTTTCTGTGTGTGTATATGTTGTCTCTGTGTGTATGGTGGTGGAGCTGCTGCTGCTGCTGCTGCTGTTTCTGCTGACGCCGCTGCTGCTGTTGACGTCGCGAGAGCGCATGCGAGCGCTGAGAGAGCCCAAAGACGAAGAAGCAAGCGCAAGAGGCAAAAACAAAAAACGTGTTTGCCGCCATTACGTAGAGCACAGAGCACAGAGCATTGAGCGTTGAGCAGCCGTACGTACGTAGTTGCCAGAGCGTTGAGTGTGGTGTGCCTGTGTTTTTGTCTCTCATTTTTGTATGTTTTTGCTGCTCTCACAGCTCTCTGAGTGCGAGTAAGCGAGAGAGTAAATGTTGAGAGCGAATGTTAATATGAAAAAAAAGAAACAACAAAAATGAAATAACAAGAACAACAATAACAACAAACACAGCAACACCGGCTGCGGCGACTGCAGCAGCGACGCTGTTGTTGACGTTAACGTCGACGTCGACGATAGTAGCAGCAGCAGTTTCGTTACAGCAGTATGCGTTAGTTTTAATGTGTGTGTGTGTGTTTGCTACGAAAAAAAGGTAGTAAAAAATAACTGCGGTAAACCGAAAAAGGCACAAAAAACTGAAAACGAAAACGCAGCAGCAACAGCAACAGCAAAAGCAGCAGCAGTAGCAGCAGTAGCGGCACAAGCGACCACAACAACGTAAAGACAAAAAACTCAACACCAACAAAGGCTCAGCCGGAGACGTAGAGTTGCCTGCTTGCCTGCCGGCAAGAGAAGTATAGTGAGAAGCGCGGCGAATATTGTTTCCCCCCCCCCCCCACACACCACACCATACCATACCATACTACTGCTGTACTGTACCTCACACCAACATTCCCCAGTTCCCCCAGCATTGCCCCATAACCCCTCAAACTTGCAGACACTCCTGACATGTTTTGCACTGAAATGCGCTGCGTTTTTAGTTCCTTGGCATTTTTGTGCGTTGCGGGCGTTTCTTTTAATTCGTTTTCTTCTCCATCTCCATCTCCTTCTTCTACTACTTTTGCTTATTCAATTCTTCTCTTTCATTTCATTTCATTTCATTTCTTTTGTTTTCAAAGTTCTGATATTGAATGTGAACGACGACGAGTTTTCGAAATGGCATTTTGTCGCCTTAGATTTACGTAGAACTTGCCAAAAAGGGGAAACAGAATAAAAATCTTTGTGCTACTTACGAGTTTAAGAAAAAAAAAGAAGTCAGAGTTAACTAAGATGGAAGTTAATCCAATATTTGCACTAGACGCATTTGATAGTTCAGCTTAACTTACCTGCAATGAGAAGAAAATTGAAAAGAAATTATTAGTTACATTTTTTTTTTTAAATATTTCAACAATATAAATATAGAAAAATATAATTTAAATTTAAAAATAAAAATAATATTTAGAAATAAAAATATTAGTAATAAATTTTATGGCTTAAATAAATGTTTTAATATTTAAATTTAATTTTAGAAAATATTTTAATGTATTAAAAATTTTTTTTATAATATTTAAAAATATTTTTAAATTGAAAAATATTTTTATTTAATATTTTTAACAATTTTAATTTAAAATTAAACATTTAAATTTTTTATAAAAATTATTTTAAATTATTTCGATAAACAAAAAAATATTATTTAAGATTTTTAAAATCAAATTAAAAAATTATTTTTATTTTATTTAAAAATATTTTTATATTGCAAAATATTTTTTATTTAAGATTTTTAGCAATTTCAATTTAAAATTAAAAATTTAATTTTTTATATAAAATATTTTAAATTATTTCAATAAAAAAAAAATATTTAAAATTTGTAAAATCAAATTTAAAAAATATTTAAATTAAAATTTTTAAATTTTAAATATTATTTTTTTTGAAAATATACAATTATCAGTTTTAAATGTTTTAAAATATAAAAAAATAAATGAAACGTTTTTCATTTAATATTTCATTAAATATTGAAAAATCTTATGTTTTTTATTTTATAAAATATTTTAAACGATTTCAATTTAAATTTTGTTTGTAAATATTTAAAAAACATTTCGTTTGCTGCAGACAGTTGATGCAGCATCAGTTCCAATTGGAATTCGTAAACAAATTAAAGCAATTTGCCATCATAAAAAATTTTTTTTTTTTAGTCGAATTTCGCGCACAATTATTGAAAAAAAAATTGCGCGAAAAAAAAGTAAATGAAATTCAGGAATATAAAATTATATTAAAAATATATAGGCAGAGGTAGACAAGGAGAGAGTGTGAGAGAGAAAGAGAGAGAGAGAGAGAGTGAAAGAGAGTGAAAGAGAATATGCGTAGCTATTTTAATTGGAATGAAATTCGAAACTTATTGAATTGAAATTGAAATTGTGTGCAATCATTATGTAATCGCATTCAAATGGATCGAATTAATCCCAATCAATTGCTTGGACAAAACGGACTTGGACTTGAGGTGTCTACAACGACAACAACAACAAGAGTTGGCAAATTGTATTGGATTTTTGCCTTATTGATGGATTGATGTAAAATTGATGACGGGACGACTTGCAACAGCTGGACGGACTCAAAAATAAAAAAAAATAAACGATTTCTATTGCTACAACAGCAAAAGTTCTCTCTCGCTCTCTCGCTCTCTCTCTCTCTCTGTCTATTTTTGTCTCTCTCTTTGTTGTTTTGTTTTTGTTTTGTTCGCTTGTTTTTTGTACTCTACGCACAACTCATTTGCAAAAAAAAAAGAAAAAACAAAACTTCAGCCGGCAATATTTCATGCCACCCATTAAGCTAGGCGCTCCCCAAACTTGCCCCAAAGTTGAGTTGAGACTCGCTTCGACTCGATACGACTCGGCCAACCAACAACAATTTCCGCCCTCTCTCACTCACACACACACACACACATACACAAATATACATATAAACAGAGACAGACAAGCACAGACATGCACAGACACGCACAGTGTGTATTGCCGCGTCAAGAAGTGGAAAAAGTGGCTTCATTACAATTTTCAATTTTGTTTTATTATTATTTTTTTTTTTTTTTGCTTGTTGTTGTTTTTGTCTTACTTTGCCTTTTGTTTGTCTGTCTCACTCACACTCTCTCAACCTCACTCTCTCTCTCTCTTTTTGTCTGCCTGTGTTTGCGTGCAAGTTTTTATTTTTTTTTCTTTGCTTATTTCGTTTGCAATTTTATTTTTATTATTATTATTTTGCGACGTTGCTTTGGCCATTTTGGCATTTCCTTTTTTTATGGCAAATGTTAAAAACAACAACAGCAACAAGAAGCAAAAGACGCAGCAAAACGCAGCAGCAGCAGCTGAAGCAGCAGCAGCTGAAGCAGCAAAGGCAACAGCGACGCTGCTGCTCTTATAATTTTCTGAAAACTCAAAAGCAGGAAAAATCATTATTATTTTTTTTTTTTATTGTTGTTGTTGTTTTTGTAGTGAAGGCGCAGCTGTTGTCTTATTATTTATTTTGCTTTTAATTTTTTTTTTTTTTAATATTTGTTTATTTTTTCATTGCTTTTCATTTATTTTTTTTTTTATTTTTTTTTTTATTTTTTTTTTTATATTTTTTATATTGTGCTCGCAATTTCAAATTGTTTTTGTACGCTGCAGCAAAACGCTTAGCAGCAGCAGCCATTGCCATCATAAGTTTAATTTTTGTAGTTTCTATTTTCGCAATGTAGTTCTAACCAGCTGGCAAAGCCTCCACCATTTCCCTCTTCCCCTTTGCCATCTCTTCTAGCATCCTCGACTACAAGTAGAACTATTTGCTGCACTGCTTCGACAAGTTCGTCAGCTAGCGACACCCACCATCGACCTCTTTTTAGATCTGGAGCTGTAGCTGAAGCTGGCGAGAGCAAACCAGCAGCAACAGCAACAGCAACAGCAGCTGGAGCAAAGGGTAAAGATTGTGTAAAGTGCGCGGGGGGGCAATCGCAGTCGCAGCATATGCCGGCTTCATCTGCTTCTTGCTCTTCTTCTTCGACGGCGACAAGCGACAACAAAACTGCAACAGCAGACACCAATACAAAGAAAACGCAATCTCTCACACACACACACACACACAGAAAGCCACAGAAAACTTGCTGACGCTGAGCGCGCGCTCTCCGCCGCATATAAAATAGCAGTCAATAAAAGCAGCAGCAGTAGCAGCAGCAGCAAAGCAAGCAAGCGAGCGAGCAAGCAACAAAAACAACAAGAACAAGAGAACAACAAGAGCAGCAATGAAGCCTTGGGGTCATTATTCTCTTGGTCTTGGAGGCGCTCGCTGCTGCCGCGCATTGACGTCGCTGTCGCTGTTGTCGTTGTCGTTGTCGTTGACGCTGCTGCTGCCTCTGCTTTTGCTTCTGCTGCTGTTGGCACTGCAGCCTAGCCTTGGTGGTTGCTGCGTTCAGACACACAGAAACACACACACACACACTCACATATAGCAGGCAGAGACACAAGTTGGGGAGACAGCGCTGCATACATATGCATATGTACATATATACATGTGTGTGTGTGTGTTGTGCCTCTCCAAACAATGTAATAAAATTCAATTATTCTCATGTGCGTCTTGCACTTTGTTTCGTCTTTTGTTGCGCGCATTTCGCGAACAGCCGCCACACACACAAAATGCCAAAAGGCGGAAAGTACAGGCGGCATTGGGCATTGGAAATGCAAATGCAGAGACAAAGCAAAAAAGGCAAAAATATGGAAATGCTGCTGCTGAGCATGTTAACAAAGGGCAGGAGGAGCTGCATTTGTCTCTCTCTTTATCTCTCTCTCTATATATATATATATATATAAAATATTTCCCTGCCGCCGACGCACACATACATATGCATACTCACACACACACACAAACATTCTTGCACTTTCTTAGCTGCACTTTGGCGTTGGCGTTCTTTTTGCGTTTTGCCTTTTGCCGCTGTTCCTTCTCAGCAGCAGCAGCAGCAACGGCGACGTCAGCAGCAGAAGCGCGTCTCATTTCTTTGTTGTCTTTGCTTCTGCTGCTGCTGCAACTATGGCGCATTTTGCATAAGCTGCCAGCAAAAAAAAAAAAATATTTTGTTGCCTCCTTCAACTAATTTCTTTTGCATCAATTTTTACTTATTCTTCTTGTTGTTTCTTCTGCATTTTCTACTACTGCTGTTGAGGCTGCTGCGCTGCTGCTGCTACTGCTATTGCGCTGCGTTTGTCGCGAGTTTTGCCAATTTTCTTATTTTTGCTAATTTTGTTCGCTTCCTCCCATTGCCCTATGTCCATTACGCGGTCGCTCATCATCATCTTCTTCTTTTACTTCGACTTCTACTTCTTCTTCTTCTTTGAGTTTGTCTTCTTCTTCTTTTGCCTTTGCTTGTTGTTTTTGTTTTGCTATTTGGGGGCTGCTTGCATTTTGAGTGCTTGCTTGCTCTCTCACACTTCCAAAATACTCTTCCGCACACTTGACGCGTTGCATTGCTCTTCACCTTACGCGCGCTCGCTCTCTTCTTCAATGCAGCAGCGTTCATTTATGCTCTCTCACTGTAACAGGCGCTCACTCTCTCTCTCTCTGTCTCTCGCACTCGCACTCATACTCGCACTGTTACGCTCTCATTTGTGCTGCCCTTGCGCATGCGCGCTGCATTGATTTTTGTTTGTGTAAAATGTAAAAACGTTGTAATGCTTGTTCGTTCGCTCGCTTGCTCATCCCTCTGTTCATTTGTTATTGTTGTTATTGTTGTTGTCAAAGGTGATTTTTTGTATTTTGTTGTTGGTATGCATTGAATATCAGTTTCAAGGCTCTCTAATCAATGCTAGCCAAAAGTTGACATTTGACTTTTGACCCTCAAAATAAAATAAAATTGATCAAAATTCTAAATGAAAACGTCAGCAAAATTTCGCCTGGCAAATAATCAAAACACACAAACACGCACACACATGCATACATAATATATATATATATATATGTACACATACTCAGTAAAAACAAAAGCAAATAACAAAACAACAAAATTCTGCCAGTCGCTGCGTCGCCGTCTGCGTTGGCATTGTCGTTGATGTTGACGTTGACGTTGACGTCTGCGTCGACGTTAGTATTTGGCGCCGTGTGTGTTATATGCGCTGTGCTTCGTACCGTACCGTACCGTTCTGTTCATGCGCCTGCAGCGTATTTTGTAAATTACATTTCCGGCAATAAATTTGCATACCTCTGGCATCTTTCTAAATTGCTATCGTTTGTTAAAAGCGCCACCCGAAAAGTCTTAGCACACAGCTTGAGGAAAACGGCAAAAGCAGCGGCAGCGGCACAGAAATCAGCAAAAGACAACCTACCACCCAACCATCTTACCATCCAACCATCTAACCACCTTGTCAGCAACCACCTTAGCACCCAAAACCCCTCACAGCAAAAGCTTCTAATCTTCTGCACCCAGCACCCGGCACCCAAACAGCCAAATATAAAACCCAACACCCCTGCAACCTGCACCCCTGTATGGGACGCACCTTCTGCTTTTGTGCCATTTCTTATGTGGTGGCTGACAGACAGACAGACAGACAGACAGTCAAGTTTTGCTGGTGGGGTTGTTAGTGATAGTTATAGATAGTACTCTATAAGCCGGTGGGGTAGTTGCACACTTGGGGTTGGGGGTTGTTTTTGCAGCAGTAGCAGTAGCAGCAGCAGCAGCAGCAGCAGTAGCAGCTCCTTCAATTTCACATTCAATTGTCTGGCAATTAAAACTTGCGTTTGCCAACTGCCTGCAAAATGACTTTCACTATTTTCTGCTGCTCTGCTTTGCTCTGCAACTTTTGCTACTACTTCAAATACTCACAAACACAACAACAACAACAACAATAACAACGAGAAAAAGAAACATCAAAAAAAAGAGAAATGGAGAAAAGAAAAAAAAAGTTTGAACTGAGCCTGGCCGCAGGATTTGTTGAACAACAGGTTGTTGCAATGCCACTAGCCAAGTACAGAAGTACGTGATGTTTAAAAAATAGTTGCAGTTACTGCTGCTGCTGCTGCTGCTGCTACTATTTGTTGTTGTTGCTTTGAACTTGCATTACACGTATCCAGCAGCGAAGCAGACAGAGACGTGTATGCAGCAGCAGCAGCACCAGGCCAAATAGAAGCCATACGGCATGAGGCATGTGGCAGGCAGCTTCAACAGAATCCAAACGGTTTTTATATAGGTCGACAAACTTTTGTGGCAGACTTCATGTTGTTGTTGTTGCCTGTCGACTGCCGCCTGCCGCTTTTTTTGTTGTTGCATAAAAATTCAAATTACGCGGCGCGTGCAACACAAAACAAGCAACAAAAAAAATAGAAAAAAAAGCACAACTAGAAATTGAAACTGAAAATAAAAGTGCAAATGTCATGAAATGGTCAACGATTGTTGCATGTAGCAGCAGCAACAGTAGCAGTAGCAGCAGCAGTAACAAAAACAGGAAAAGGATGCAGCCGGAAACGTCGCGTTACAGCGAGTCAGCAAGTTCATTTCAATTGTTTTACAATTGTTCATTTAGTGCTGCTAACCAGACGACATACACTCTCTATCTCTCTCTCTCTCTATCTCTCTCTTTCTCTCTCTATATATATTTTCTGACTATCGTTAAATATTTTGATACTCTACATGAAATGCAGCTAGCTGAGAACCTAAAGTTAGAGTATTAAAATGTTAACTATGGCAAAGGCTGCTAAAAATTTTTAAATAATTTTTGAAGTATTTTTTTTTTTTTCATTTTTCTAGTATTTTTTTTCAGTATTTTCTTAGTATTCTGCAGTATTTTTTTTAGTATTTTTTAAAATTTTTTTCTTCAAATTTTATTTGTATCTATCAAAATTTTTTCTAGTATTTTTTTCAATTTTTTTTTCAGTATTTTTGAAAGTCTTTGTTTGTAGTATTTTTGAAACAATTTTTTTTTCAATATTTTCAAAGGTTTTGAATTTATTTTTTTTAGTATTTTCATATTAGTTTTTTCAGTAATTTTTTCAGTATTTTTTTTTAGTATTTTTTTTTAGTATTTTTTTTTAGTATTTTTTTAGTATTTTTTTTTAGTATTTTTTTTAGTATTTTTTTTTTTAGTATTTTTTGTAAATTCCTAATATTTTTATTTAAACTTCACACAGCGTACAAAAAACGTCAATTGCAGTTGAAAATTTTCTTTAATTTCATGTATAAATAAGAGAGTGAAAGAGACAGACAGAGAGAGAGAGAGAGAGTGAGAGAAAGAAAGAGAATTGAAGTTAAGTTCTTAGTATATTTTAGCTAGATTTCTATCAGAAAATTGGATTATTTGCAGTTCGTTGGGCAGCTCAAAAAATTGAATTTAGAAACTCGACAAACTCGTGCCGCCGCATCGCATGTGGCAAGTGGCAAAAAAAAAAAAAAATGTCCAGAGGCCGTGTCCAATGTTAGGACTCATACAACGGCCGCCCACAACCCTTTTTTTTATTTTTTTTTTGCATGCTGCCAGCTGTTAGTTTTTTTTTCTTGTGTGCTACTGCTGCTGCTGCTGTTGTTGTTGTTGTTACTGCGTAGCATGCGGCGTATGAGTAATGTGTGCAAAAAACGCAAAATGCAATCGGCTTTTGTGTGTTTCTGTTTCTGTTTCTGTTTCTCTCTATGTATGTGTGTGTGTGTGTATGTGTGTGTGTGTGTTTGTGTTTGTTTCATTCATTGACGCCACTACTGCTGCTGCTGCTGCTGCTGCTGCTGTTGTTGCTGTTGTTGTTGTTGCACGCGAAATCAATCGGCAGGTGTTTTGTTTTGTGGATTCAACATTCTGTGCTGGCAGCAGCAGCAACTGGTCGGCAAAATTTTTGTTTGCTGATAGTTTTGACCTCGTTTTATGAACTTTTGTTGCTGCTGTTGTTCGCGTAACATTTGTTGTTGCATGCGTAATTGATGACATTGATGTCGCGTCGTCATGGAACAGCTGACATTTGTTGATGCCACATGCCGTCTGTCGTCTACCGTTTGCCACCCAAAAACCAAAACAAAAATAGCGCCAAAAAAAAAGGGCACGGCATCTTTGCCTGCTTCTCTCTCTCCCTCTCTCTCTCTGTCTCTCTCTTTCTCACACTTGCTGCCTCGCTTTTGCCTCGCAGCTTGTCGACCTACGAACTGTTGTGACCTCCGCCCATTGACAGGAAGTTTGCACGCAAAAATGGCGTTTGGATTTCCTTCTTTTTTTTATTGTTGTTATTGTTGCCTCACTCACTCTCTCTATCTCTCTCTCTCTCTCTCACTCTCTTTGTCTCTATGTGTGTGTGTGTTGCCTTTTTTTTATGCTATGTATGTTTTGCTGGCTTTGGCGTAACTGTTGCCCGGGTAACGCGTCAGACATTGCCCACTTGGGGGAAGCCCTGGGAAATAAAAATGTAATGCCACACAGCACGAGTCCAACGTGTGGCAGCAACAGCAACAGCAACAGCAGCTGTAGCTATAGCTGTAACTGTTGAGCTTGTGGCAGCTGCTAGAGGAGCCAGTAACAGTTGCCAGTTTTGTTTGCCGTCGTCACTCAACGTATGCCATGCATTCATTCATAAAAATCTAGAGACTTCATTCGTACACCTTGCCCCTGCTTCCTCCCTCTCCTCACTTCTCACTTCTCATGCTTCCCTTGTTACCTTTCCCTTGCCTTGCTTTTGCCCCACCGTTTGCCAGCGTAATATAACTTTCAAGTTCATAATGTCAACCTTCAGACACAAATTCTCCAAGCAACAGACACACACACACACACGCAGGCACAGACACATACAACAGTTGGGATACAACCTTGTCTGCCGTGAAGCTTTGGCAACAAGGGAAAGCGTGAAACAGTTTTGCTAGTCACACAACGTTGCAAAGAGTCAGAGTCAGAGACAGAGTAAGAGCCAGGAGTTTGCTGACGCTTGTTGCTGCCGCTTGCTGCCGTTTGCTTGCTTCACACACCAGGAAGCGAATAGCAGTCAAACTCCAGACACAGGCACAGACACAGAAACCTCTAGACCCGCAGACCGAGACCCAGACCCAGACACAGATCCCAGACCCCAGACTTCAGACACAGACTCTGAAGCAGTTTCAGTAGCAGATCCAAAAAGCCAGCAGCAACAACAGCAGCAACAACAGCAGCAGCAGTAGAAGAAGCCCCAAACAGACGCGCAGTGGGACGTCAATATGCTTGTGCTGAGCTGGCAATTCCTTTTGTGCTGCGGCCTTTTTAGCAAAACGTTTTACTTTCGTACGCGCTTTGGCTGCGCTGTGACGTTTGCCGCATCGTCGTCGTTGTCGTTGTCGTTGTCGTCGCTAACCGCTAAGTGCTAAGAGTGCTAAGAGTGCTGAGTTCTGACTGTTGAGTGTTGAGTGCTTTCCCCAGCACTAAAACTTCTCAGTTACTGCTTACACTGAGAGAATATTTAATGTTAATTAGATTAAAAGCAAAGTCAAAGTCAATAAGAAGTTAACAAACACTTGACAAACTTGCAACTTTGATGCACAAAATCAACAAATTCAATTTAAATTCTGCTTGAAAACAAAAATCTATAAAAATTTTTAACACAATTTGAGAAATTAGTTAATATAAAAAAAAAAATCAAAAAAAAAATTCTATATAATTTTTTCAAAATATTCAAATATTCAAAAATAAATTGTAATTTATATAAAACAAAAAAAAAAATTGGAAAAATTTCAAAACAAATTTGAAAATATTTTAATTTAATTATAAAAAAATGTAAAAAAAAAAATTGTAATCCAAATTAACAAAAAAATTGTCAGAATTTTAAAATTTAAATATATAAAATATTTAACAAAAAAAAAAAAAAAAATCAAAAAAAATTCTATATAATTTTTTCAAAATATTCAAATATTCAAAAATAAATTGTAATTTATATAAAACAAAATAAAATAAATTTGAAAATATTTTAATTTAAATATAAAAAGAATGTAAAAAGAAAAAAATTGAAATGCAAATTGAAAAAAATATTCAGAATTTTAAAATTTAAAATTTTGACAAGAGAAAATTTTTTATAAGCGAAATATTTAAAATATTTAAAAAAAAAATTGAAACAAAATTCCTTATAATTTTTAGATAAACAAAAAATAATTGTAATTTATATAAAAAAAAAAATGAAAAAAAAAATTACAAAAAAATATTTTTAATTATAAAAAAAATGTAAAAAAAAAATTGAAATCAAAATTTAAAAAAATTAGTCTAAATTTTAAAATTTAGAATTTTGGAAAGAAAAAATATTTTTTAAGAGAAATATTTAAAATATTTAAAAATAAATAAAAAAATTGCAAATAAAAAAATTGTAAAATTGCAAAAAAAAAAAAAAAAAATTAATTAAAAATAAAAATAAAAATATTTGCTTTTGTTAATTGTCTCAACAAACTCTACTCAATTTTTTCACAGTGTATTTTGTCGTTTACGTGCTGCACTGCAAAAGTTTCACTTGATGAACGCGCGCGCTCAAAACTTTTGCAACAATTCTTTCGCTGCTACTTTTGCCTTCGGCTCGACCTTTTTTTTTTCTCATTTTCTTTTTTCCTCTTCTTTTTTTTGTTTGCGCATAGCGCACAATTGTTTTGTTGTTGTTGTTGTTGTTGCTGTTGTTGCTGTGTTACGCAATTTTTGCTTTTGTTGCTGCCGTTTTGCTTGTTGTTGACGACGTGAAAGGTGACGAAGTGCAGCTTAAGGTGAACTGATGCTGCAGGATCTTTACACCTTTCAAGCAAGACAGAGACAAAGATAGATAAAGAGAAAGAGAGACAGCAACAAGACTTAAATTGCCCGTCTCAGGTGTCAGTTGAAGTTGTTGTTGTTGTTATTGTTAGCGAAAGTTTGTCTTGGTTTCTTAATTGACAGCTGCTGCTGCTGTTGCTGCTGCTGTTGCTGCTACTGCTGATGTGACTTTTGATGATGCTGCTGTTGCTGCTGCTAATGACTATGCTAATTATGCTGTTAATGATCATTATTATGATTGTTATTATTATTATTATTCTCTCTCTCTCTCTCTCTCTATCTCTCTCTCTCACTCATTGGTTCATTGACATTGAGCGCGCTGCTAAAAATAGCTGCGCCCAAAAAACTTGCAAGTCGCCTTTGGCACACAAGTCACTTGGCCCCAAAAGGCTCAGGCTTTGGCTCTGACTCTGGCTCTAACACTGTCGCTGGCTGTGGCTGTGGCTGTGACGCGCCCAGGACAGCGCCAGGACATGCGAGCCACAAAAAATCGATATGCCTCAGACGTGTGCAGCAGCAGCTCGCGTCGCTTGCTATGGGTGCGAGCGGGGTGGCTCGGGGCATACATGTGTGTGTGTGTGTTGGGCTGACAGCCAAGGGTAGCAAAATGTTGTGCGAACGCGCATACAGCAACAGCAACAACAACAACAACAGCAACAACAACAACAATGACAGCGACACACACACAGTCACACACATACACACATACATAGAGAGACGTAGCACACGTCGATAGACGTTTTGCCTCTCTTGCATTTACTTTCATCGGCTTGTACGCTTTGTGCTTCCTTCTGCTTGGGGCTTGGCGTTACTTCCGCTTTTTGCAGTTGCTGCTTTCTCGCAGCGAGTTTGCGCTCAATTTTTGCTACTTTTGCTTTGTGCTTGACTTTCTTTTTCCTGATTTTGCGCTTTTGTTGCGCCATTTTGACGGCGGCCACGACGACGATGGCGACGACGATGATGACGCGTCCTCGGCTCCGATGTTGTTGTCGTATTCCTTCTCGTCGTTGCCGTTGTCGTCGTCGTCGTCGTTGTCGACGTTGTCGTTGTCCTACGTCGTCATCATCTTCGTTGTCAGTTTTTGGGCAATTTTCGCACGAATTGCTTTCGTTGCTGCTGCTACTGCTGCTGCTGCTGCTGCTGTTGTTGTTGTTCTGCTTGTTGTTTTTGCTTCCTGTCCTGCTGCTGTCTGTTTATGTCCTTTATGTTCTCAGCCTTTGCTTTTTTTTTGCGGAACTTCCGTTTCTGCCAGCAATTTGCAGAGCCCATTGATTTTCATGGCGCGCAATAATTATTATATTCACAATCGTTCTATAACTTTTGCTCAAGACCTCGCTCGCTCGCTCTCTCTCTCTCTTATTCTCTTCTCTTTCCCTCCATACGTTACGGGCGCCTTAAAGTATGCTGCAAAGTTTTTTTTTTTTATTTTGCTTTCAATTTTTCGTTTTTGTTTTTATCAATTGCTGTGGCAGCGCCCCGTTTTTTTTTTTTGGCCTTTTATTTCGCTTCGATTCGCTTTGCTTCCTTCCTTCCTGTTCCGGCTGTGGCTCCGGTGCTGCTGCCAACTTCAAGCGTTTCCCTTTGCCCCACGCCACACTTCAAAACCTGGCTCTTGTCTTTCACATTCCTGCGGCTTAAATTGTTCTTGTTTTTCTTCGTACGTCTCTCTCTGTGTGTGTGTGTGTGTGTGTGTGTGTCGTGGCTCGGCTTGCCATCGGTTAGTGACAAGGGTGGGTTTAGTTTTTCTTCTTCTATATTCTATATTCTTCACTTCCATTTCCATTTCCATCTTTGTCTCCATTGCCGTCTACGTCTCAGTCTTCGTCTGCGTCTACGTCTTAGTCGTCTCATTCTGCAGTCTCTGCGGCTCGCTGGCGTATACGTTATTTTATTACATCAAATGTTTTACAGGCACTTGGGCTCTGCTATCTCTCTCTCTCTCTCTCTCACACACACTCTCTCTCATACTCTCTCTCTCTATCTCTGTCTGTCTCACACTCTCTTGCTCTCTTTCCCTTGCTTTCTACCTCAATGCCCTTACTCTCTATCTCTCTTGCTTGCTCACACACGCTCATATTGTCTGTCCTTTTCCCTCTCTCTCTCTCACTCACACACACACTCGCTCTGTTGTCTCTGACTTTAGCTACTGCTGCTGCTGCTGCTGCTGTCGCTGCCACTGCCACTGCTGCTGCGACGTCGTTGCGGTTGACGTTGGCTTCGCCGCCATCGCCATTGCCGTCATCGTCGTCGTTGCCGTCGTCGTCGTCGTCGTCGCCGTCGTTGTCTGCTTCTTCCTGTTCTTAATTGAAATTTGCGGCTGCATCAATATTTGCTTTTTTCTTGTGTTTTCCACGTTATTAAAAATCCTTGTGCAAGTTTTTGCTGTTGCTTTTTGTTTTGCTCGCTCGCTCGCTCGCTCGCTCGTTCTCTGCCCTCTGCCATTGCCTTTGCCTTTGTTACTCTGCTCATTCTCCTTGCTCTTACTCTTACTCCTGCTCTGTCTCTGTCTTTTTTCTTTAGCTCTATTGTTGTGCTTTTTAATTTCTTCTAATTACGCAATTTATTTTGATGCATTTTTTATGGCGCCAACTTGAAAGGCAACTTGAAACTTGATCAAAATAAAATATACAAAAACTTTAACTTTTACGCTAAAATGTTCATTGGCCAAAATTTTGTTTCGATTAAAGTTGTTATCGATTGTTATCGTTGCTATCGATATTAGTCAACAAGTGAACTGAAGTTAAGCTTATTAAAAAAGAAATTCTGAAGAAATGTAAAACAAAATTATCGATAACAATTATCGATATTTTCGATAACAGTAATCGATAGCATTATTATATTTTAAATAACAAACACAATTAAATTAAATTAAAATAAAAGTGCCACTGAATTTCGTTAATCGATAACACTAATCGATAACACTAATTATCAACAATAACAAAATTATATTAAATTGTTTTTCTGAAAATTATTTTAAAATGTAGCAGAAATTTATTGATTTTTAATATCCAGACTATCGATAGCTGTTATCGATTTTTTATCGATTTTTTAGTTTTTTATATTTTCTAAAATAAATAAATTTTCGTTGAATTTTACTGCTAATAAATTTATTGTCAATTACTATCGCTGTCAATTACTATCGATATTTTGATCGATAACAAAATATTCTGCTATAAATTTCATTTTCATAATAATTTTTCAAAAAATTCACTTAAAGCTTTTATTAATAATTTTCTATGTTCGCGTTGAAGTTTCAACTTGTCTGCTCAAAATTAACTCTAATTGCAAATGCATTTTATAGCAGCCTCAGCTAACTGCTGATGTTGCTGCTGTTGCTGATGTTGCTGATGTTGCTGCTGTTGCTGTTGCTGCTTTATTGCCAACCTACTGAACATCCTTCATCTTCTACTACTACTGCTGCTGTTGCTGTCAGGCGTTTTGTCTTTCCAATGCCAGGGCCAATAACTAGACAGCAGCAGCAGCAGCAGTCGCAACGGCAACGGCAACTCCAACTCTGCAACTAAAAACTTCAATTCCAGCAAAAGAGCTTTCAGCTTTCAGCTTCATCTGCTGGCAACATTTTTCACTCTTCACTCCGTGCGCCTGTCTGGCTTGGCGCTGCATGTTGAAGCAGATAGCTGAAGGCTATAGATGAGAGAAGTGAGACTGAGACTGAAGGCCATGTTCTACGTTCACTGTTGTTGCTGCTGCATTTTATATGCGGAATTTGCAGCAGAAATGCATTAATCAATCATTCATTAAATCAATCAATCAATTTATGTATTCCTCGCGGTTTATTTTGTATTTTTTTTTTCATTTTTTTATTTATTTTTTTTGCGTATTTGTTTTTGTGCCATTTTTACTGCAATCGCTGCCATATAGCATTAGCTTTGTTCTTGTCTCTCTCTTTCTCTTTATCTCTGTCTCTTTTTCTCTCTGTTTTATTTTTTATTTGTTTATTTTGATTGATTGCCATTAATAACTCATTTTTTGGAATTTATTTGTTTTCCTTTTTCTTTTTATTTTTTTTTTTGCCAGTCAATCGCTCAGTCTCAGTGTCTCCGTGTCTTTGAGTCTCAGTTTCTCAGTCTAGTTTTAAGCTGAGTAATTGCAGCAGCAGCAGCTAGAGCAACAGCAGCAACAGCAGCAACAGCAGCAGCAACAGCAGCAGCAACAGCAGCAGCAGCATCTTTCGCCTCAAATTTAAACTTGACTTAAAAGATTTTTCGCGCAAAAGTTTTTCTTGCTGAAAACTTTTTGCATGCCAGAATTTAAGTTCAATTTTTTTTGTATTGCAAAAAGTTTTTTTTTTTTTTTTGCTTTTAGCTGTTTAAGCTTAAGTTGAAGCTTTAACTGTTTTATAATATCAACTGTTAAATCGAATTTAATCTTTTTTTTTTTTGCTTGCAGCTTTTGTTATTTATGTTTTGTAAGAAAATTTCATAATTTATGTATTCCCTAATAACATTCAATCCAATCAGCTTCATTATGTCTCTCTATCTCTCTCTCCATCTCTCTCTCTCTCTCTCTCTCTCTTTCTCTTTCCATCTCTCTCTCTCCCTCTCTCTCTTTCTCTGTCTTGCTTCCTCTGTATGTGTGTGATACACGAAGAGTAATGCAATTTATGAGCTGCAATTCTTGTGTCTCTTGTTCTTCAACAGCCGCTGCTTGCTTCATGCGCCCCTTTGCCACTGCCACGCCTTGACAAACTGTTGTTGTTGTTATTGTTATTGTTGTCGCTGTCGTTGTCGATATAACGAATTTTGCAAGTTATTTGCATATTTGCGAGCACATTATTTTGCATATTGCCATCACACTCACACTCTCTGCACATTTCACTCGCACTTGCACTTGCTTTTCACACTCTTTCTCTCTCTCTCTCTCAGTCTATCTGTGTCTCTGTCTAACTAACTAACAATGTTATGGCATGCTATGTTATGTGTAAGGATGCGCAGTATATCCTGCGGCATTACAGCGCAAAAGCGCGTCCTGCCTGCACGCTGGCCGAGCATCATCATCAACATTGTCATCATTGTCATCATCATCATCATCATGAAGCAAAGTATGTAATAAAATGTATTTTGCAAATTGCATGCAGCATATATGTATGTAGTATACAGCATGTAGCATGCAACAAAAACACATGCAACATGCCGCTTCGTATGTTGAATTTAATAAGTTATAATAAGCCTGTGGCATCACTTTCATACTGCTACATATACTGATAATGCAACAGATACTTACACTGAGCACTAGATATTAATGTACACTTCAAAGTTAAACGTTTAACTTACCTAGAAAGAGAGAGAAGGAGAGAGAGAGAAGAGAAATGATTAGTAAAGTGTAAGAAATGAAAAAAAAAATATAATATAAAACTAATTTCGCTTATCTTAAACTTAGAATAAAGCCAAGTGCTGCACAGCTCTGCTGGCCAAGTGCTGCTGGCGGTGAGAGACGATGGTGATGGCAATGGCAACGAAACTACACAAAGACTGGAGCGACAGGTAGTTTAATTTATGTGTTGTTGCTGTTTTCTTTACCTTTTGCTCTGCCATTATGCTGCGTCGTTTTAATGGTCTACAACAACAACAGTAACAACAACAGAAACAACAACAACAAGAAAGTCACGAGCTGGACAACCAACAATGAAGTTGAAGCAGCAGCAGTAAAAGGAGAAGAAATAACAGCAGAACATACAAAAAGGATAAAAGCCATATAAATAAATAAAATAAAAATTGCGAGCGAAACAAAACGTAAAAAAAAAAAAAAACAACGCAGAAAAATAATAAAATACACAGCGAAAAAAAAATACAAAAAAAAAATAAAAATAAAATAAAAATAAAATAAAAATGTTGTCTGTGAAGTTGGAACAACTCGCAACTCGTTGCCAGTGCCTAAAAAAAAAAACAACAACAACAGCAGCAGCAGCAGCAGCAGCAAATACACAAACAAAAAGTAAAGAAATAAGAGCAGCAGCAGCAGCAGCAGGAAAAAAAACAAGAAGAAGTAGAAGTAGAAGAAGCAGAAGCAGAACAAGAAGAAAAGCGAAAATATTTCAAAGCTTTTTTTTTTTGTTGTTGTGCGCGCAAAACGCCCTCACGCCCTCATGCCGTTGCGCCTTTCCCTTGCTACACTCACATTGCTGTTGGAGCTGCTGCTGCTGCTGCCTGCAAAAGTTACCAGCATACAATATTCGCCCCCCAAAACGTGACCGAGCATTTTTCAATGTCAGACGAAAAAAAAATCTTTCAACGCAATTTTTATGCTTTACGCGCTGCTGCTGCTGTTGCTGTTGCTGGCGTTGCTGCTGCTGCTATGTCTTTCATTTTCATTGTTCTCAATGTTGTTGTTGTTATTGTTGTTGTTGCTCTTGTCATTTTTAATTTTGAACACTTTTCGCTAGTTGAGCTAGTGATATATGTACATGTACATGTATGTATACAATTTTGAGTAACTGTAGCTGTTACTCTATGCGCTCTATAAGCCACAAACAAAATGCCAAAAAGTACAAGGCGAAAAACAGTTTCAAATTGTTCATGTGTAAGAAATTCTTTTTCTTTCTTCTTTTTCTTTTTTTTTTTTATTCATGATTTTTTTTTGTTATTTTTTTTGCTGTTTTTATACATTTTGCCATTGTCTTTTCTGCTGTTGTTGTTTTTGTTGTTGTAGAATTCGCGCGCATCGTAAAGAATTTACGCTACATAAAATTTAATAATTTCATTTTTTTATGGACGCACATATGCGATACAGACACACACACACACATGTATGCTGATTGTAGGGAGGTTTATGTATGTGTGTGTGTGGTGAACGCGTTGAATTATAGCATACTTTTAGGCGCGTGCCGTGGCGTCGCATTTGTTGAGTTTTTATGGGTTACATAACGAGCGAAGCGACAAGCGGAAATATATATGTATATATACAAAAAAAAAAAGAAGAAAAAGTAAGCAAAAAAAAAATATAGAAAATGACAGAGTGTGTGTGTGTGAGAGAGAGAGAGATACATAGACTGAGCAGCAGCTGTTTTGTAGCTAAGAAATATGACAAAAAAAAAGAAGAAGAATAAAAATCTCATTTTTTTTTTGTTTTTGCCGCCAATCAAAAAAAAAAACAAAAAAATTTCTTGTAAATTATAAAACTTATAAATAATAAATGGCACATAATGAGCATTATTTTTTTTTTTTTTTTTTGCCTACAGTGACTACCAACTGTATGCTGTACAAATTTTTTTGCAAGATTTAATAGTTTGTTTTTTTGTTTTTGTTTTTTTTTTCGGCAATTTATACAAAGGATTAAATTGATTTATGTTTGTGTGTTTAGCTGACGCAATAAATTTTTGCAAAAACAAAATTATTTATTAGGGTCGAAAGCAGTTACTAGAATATGAATATATATGTATATAGCTATATATTAAACATATATATATATATATATAAATATATAATTTACAATATCTGCAATGTATAATAAATAAAAAAAAAATAAATAAAATATCATATGAAATTTTGTTTAATGATGCAGCAAAATATATTTTTATATATATATATATATAAATCTCTATATATACATACATATATATAACTGTATATTATAATGAAACTGATTTTTATTATTGCTCGACTTATGGCAAAAACACAAAGAAAAAAGAAAAAAAAAAAAAAAGGAAATGTAATTAATGAAAAAGGCTTTTTGGGGGTTGCTGCCGTTAATAAAGTTTATTTCTTTTAGCATAAATTAAAGTACAAAAACGCATTAACGCTAGCAACATTACTGCCAGCAATTGTTGCCAGTACAGCAGCAACTGTTGTTGTTATTGTAAGTGCTTGCCATATATTTTATGCAATTTTTTTTTCTGTTTTTTTTTTTCATGTCTTTCGTTGCCGTTGCTCTTTACGTTAATATTTCACTAATGGCATTGGCCGAGCCAATGGCTGTGGCAGTAGCTGCTGTTGAAGAGTGTTGGCAGTGGGGGCAGTGGGGGGCAGAGACCGGGGGGTCTTTGAAATTGCATTACGTTCAAGTTGACTCATTTTAATTGAATTTTAACTTCAGTTCGAAATTGAATTACGTGACATTGCTGCGCTCAAGATAGAGATGGCAATATATCATACAACATATATACTTGCTATCTCTCTCTTTCGCTCGCTCTTTTGCTAGCAAAAGTGTGTGAAATTTTCATGGTAGAGCGCGTAAATTGCATTAAGTCAGCTGCCATATTTGGCGATAATGAAATGTGGCCAACGTTGTAAAAGAATTGCATTATTTGTCATGTCCTATCGTGTCGCATCCTGTTCGCTTAATGTGCGCTTGCCTCTCTGTCTGTGTGTTTGTAGCGCCTAAAAGTGCGCCTAATTGCCCAAAGCGTTGCACAGCGTTGATCAAAATTCACTTTCATTCAAACAAAATGCAGTACGTGTGTGTGTGAGAGAGAGAGATAGAGAGAGCGAGAGTGAGGGAGACACACACATATACAGTTTCATTATTTTGAACTTAATTAAAAACGCGCACGTGCATATAAAAAACTGTATCACAGCCAATGCTAGCTTACACTGCTCCACATTCCCCTCATCCCCCTCTCTCTCTCCATCTCTTTCACACTTGCTGTGCTACTCTAACCCTTTAATCGCTTGCCACATAAAAACGCGGCCTGGTCAACTGGAAAAACAACGCAACGTCGCTGTTGGAGTTTTGTATGCCCCACGTTTTGTTGTCTGGCTCTGCTGCCCATCTCTCTTTCTCTCTCTCTCTCTCTCTCTCTTTCTCGCACTCGTTGATGTTTTCGCTATGACTTTGCTGCATTCGTTTTGTGGCGCGACGCGTCGCGTCTCATTTTTTTGCTGTTTGATTTTGGACTTTGGCAAAATCCTTTCGCTTTCATGCATTTAAATGTTTGCACGGCCAAAAGCACAGCACAGCACAGGCAGAGCGTAGCATAAAGGCCGCTGGGCAATGTTAACAGCCAACCAATACCAGCTGTGGCATGCAGCATTGGTGTGGTGACTGCATGAAGCTGTCGCTATTACTCTTTCAGCCATGTGGCAAATATGGCCAGACAGTTTGGCCAAGAGCCATTGGTGGGCGCGCGAAATTGCTAACTGAATTTGCATGTGATGGCAATGGATTTCGCTTTTTATTCTCTCTTTCTCTCTTTCTCTTCCCCCCCTCGCTCTCTCTCCCTCTCTCTCTCTACGCTTCATTGCTTTGCAGTTCTTCTACGACCAACAGGAAATGGACAGAGACAGCTGCCAGCAATGTTTGGTTTTTTTCTTGTTTTTTGGCGAGACAAATTGCAGATTAAATGTTGCTTTAAAAAAAACATTTCGTTGCCCAACTTGCAGCAGCAGTAGAAAAGAAAGAGATGCTAAATCAAGGCAACTAAAGAATTTTTTATATATTTCTTCTTACTTCCATTTCAATCTTTGCCTTCTTCTCCTCTTCTTCTTCTTTTTATTTGCTTTAATTGCCTGTCTCGCATTTGATTTTCTATATCTGCGATATGAGCGGCAAAAATAAAATAAAAAAAAAAATAAAAAAAATATATATAAAATTTATTTTTCCATTGCAAGTTGACAGATCACAGCAATAGGGGCAAAAAAAAATGTTACCACTATTTTATTTATTTGTTGACCAAAATGAGAAAAAAAAAGAGTAGAAGTTTAAGTTGGAGAAGCAGCAAGAACAACAGCAGGGGCAGCAGCAAGAAACGCAGCCATAAACCACAAATCATGCTCAATGCAAAGACAACGCGGCGGCAGTGCAAAAAGCGGTAGAAGACGACACAAAAAAAAAAAACAACAGACAAAAACAAAAATATAAAAATAAAAGAGAGTGAGAGAGACAGAGAGAAAAAAAAAGAGCAAACTAAATGCATAAAAAATTGTCTAAAAATTCAACATAACCTCGAATGATTTATGACCGCCAGCGAATATTTAAAAGGTATACAAGGCAAACGACGTCGACGGCAACGGCAACGGCAACGACAACGTCGACGGCAACGACAACGGCGACGGCAACAGCAACTTAAGCAGCGCCAAAGTATGAGCAGCATAGCAAGTTTTGTATATGCGACAGTAAGAGCGCAAGAGTGAGAGAGCGAACGCGTGAGAGTGAGGATGAGGATGAGAGCAAGCGCGCAAAAGTCGAAGGCTGAAACTAAGAAAGAAAGAAAGAAAAAAAAAAAAGACAAGCAAGCAAGCAAAAAAGAAAAGAAAATAAACGAAGTTTTGAGTTCGAGTGCAGCAAAAGCAAAAGGCAAATATTGCGCATTATGATAGACTACGAGATATGCTATAAATATTTAAAAAATTTCAAAAAATATAAAAAAAATTTAAAAAATAAATATAAAAAATGTCAAGAAAAATTTAAGAAATTTTTTTTTTTTAGCATATTATTAACAGCTAAATACACTCTCTGGCAAAATGATTTTACAGGGTATAATAAACAGCAAATCAAAGTTATGGGTAAAAATATTGTGAATGCGCGCTAGCTGGCGGCTGTTGTCGGCTGTTGTTTTGCAGCGCATCTACGTTTGCAATGCATTGCAGGCGTTGCGCCCGCAAGTTTATGCACAGGCGGCAGGCTGCAGCTTAAGTGCATTTTACAAGCAGGCAACAAAAAGGACATAAATGCTCAAAAAGGGCAGACAACAACAATAACAACAACAACAATGTCGACGGCCAGAGAAAAATGTGCGAAAAATTGAAAAACGAACGCAAAGGAAATAAGCAGCAGCAAAAAAATACAACAAAAAAAAGCAGCAAAATAAATAAAGAAAAAAAAAAAAACGAAGTTGTATAAAATTTACGACAAAAAGGCGTTAAGCCTGTTGTTGTTGTTGTTCTTGTTGTTGCTGTTGCTGTTGTTGTCTCTGCTGTTGCCGTTGCTGTTGCTGTTGCTGCCAGACGTTGTGTAAAGACAATGGACACATAAATTGCATTTTCACTTTTAATATTTGCCTTGCTCCTTTTAATGAACATTCTGCTGCTGCTGCTGCTGCTGCTGCTGTTGTTGCTGTTGCTGTTGTAAATGTTGCTGTTGTCATTGTTATTGCCTGCCTTAATGGCGACATTTAATTACGGCCAGTCAAGCCATGAGTGCAGATGAGAACTTGATCAGCATATACATAGCTGGCGACACTTTAAGTGCTATGACAAAATGACACTAGCTGAAAAAAAGCAACCAAAAAAAAAATATTTGCCACTTAATCAGCAAGAGCAACAGCAGCAACAGTTGCAGTTAAACAGTTGCATTTCTAAGTTAAATCAAATAAAATTCAACAGCAATGCTGGCAGCTAAAGAATGCAAAGAGAGTGAGAGATAGATAGAAAGAGAGAGAGAGAGAGAAGAGCAACAAAAAATAAAGGCTGAAAGTTAATGAAGCATAGCTGGAACGTTGAATCAAGCGACTTAAATCGACTAAGCCAAAGTCAAAGTCAAAGCCAAAGTCAAAGCCAAAAACCGATGCTATATTATCCTAAGCTCAGTTGCCTTTGCTGCCTTGCTACCTTGCTGCCTTGCTGCCTGTTAGCTGGCACAGTGGAACGTGTGGAAGTAGCAGTCAAACCACTGTGCTTCGGGGTCAGAATATTTCATGAGCCAACCCCTTGTATTTTATTTTCTCTTCTCTCTCTCTCTTTCTTTCGTTTCTTTATACTGTTTTTTTTGTTAGTCTGCTTCTTCAATTTTAATATGCATGCAATTGTGTGTGGCTAAAAATATGTTTAAATCGCGCCCAGAGCCAACAGCCAATACAACAAACAAAACTTGTTTTTTTTTTTTATATTTTTATTGTTGTTGTTGCTTTTTGTTGTTGTTTGCCTGTGGCCAGTTTTGGCTGTGCCAGAGTCAAGGCAAGTTGCGGCTGTAAAAGTCAGCACTAAATGCAGCTGCAGGTCTGGCTCTAACTTGTTCTTGTTGTATGCCACTGCTACTCTTGCTGTTGCTGCTACTCTTGCTGCTGCTGTTGTGACTTTGTGCTTTTGTGCGCAATGTTGGCCGTGACCTTTTGGGGCAGAATGAAGCAAGCAAATGAATTTGCCATGTTGCTGTGTTGCTGTGTTGCTGCGCTGAACGCTCTGCGGGCCATTAAGAGTCGCATAAATATTAATTAAATTATATGCAAAATGTGCTGCATACTTTGTGGCACAAGCGCCTAATGGCCAACAACAACAATAACAACAACAACAGCAAGCAGCAGCAGCAGCATAGCAACAAAGGCCAATTTGTGTCAGGTAATAAGTTATTAAATGAGACGCATGTATCACACACACACACACACACACAAAGAGAAAGAGAGTGAGAGAGAGAGAGAGAGGTAGAAGCGGAGAGCGAGCGCAAGAACGACACACAAAAGACACAAAATTGTTGTTAATAAAATTAAAAATGTTTATCTTTAGCATCGACGATGCTGAGGCACAAAATTCTACACACACACTAACACACACACACATACATATACATATACAAAATAAGCAAAAAAAACGTTGAGCGCACAAATGTAGCACTAAAAAGACACAAACATGCTGCCTGCCTTCCGCTCAAAACACTTGCACAAGCTTGTAAGTGTGTCTCTCTCTCACTCTCTCATTCTCTTTCTCTCGCTCTCACTCACTCATACTCTCTGTGTGTGAACTGTGGGCCGCGAGAGAGCGCACCAAAAAAAAAAAGAAAAGCAAGCAAATTGAATTTTCCCTGAGCAAAATTAAATTTTCCAAGGAAATTGAATTTTTTGATTAGTTTGCTTTTTGCATCTCACTCACACACACACACAAAATTTATATATATATATATATATATAGTATATATATATATAAAAGATGAAACGGCAAGAACAAAGTCGAAGAAGTTGTAGCAGCAACAGCAACAGCAACAGCAGCAACAGCAACAGCAGCAGCAGCAGGCACATGATTTAAAAGTAAAATGAAATTAAAAAACACAATTTTCGTGCGATATAAATGAAAGCAATTTTTCTTCTTCTTCTTCTTCTTTTACTTTTTCTCTTTTCTTTTCGCTTTTTTTTCTTTTCTTGTTTGTTTTTTTATGCACATAATTTTTTTTGTTGAATTTTATGCATATTTATAAATATTTATATATATATATATTTTTTTTTTTAGTTATTTAATTCGATTCGGCAACACAATCAAAATTTAAATTGAAAACAAGACAAAGACAAAGACGAAGATGAAGATGAAGACCAAGCAGCAGCAGCTAAAGCTTAAACTTCTAAATCCTCTAAAAATAAATCAAAATCATGAGGCAAAACGTCTTATAAAAGCGCAGACACAGCCACAGACAGCGGGAAGTCGAAATTGAAATAATTTTTTTTTTTTTTTTTTGAATAAAAATTTAATGGCGTTACGCCTGTTTCATGGCCAATAAAAAGAATTTCGATATGTAGCTGAAATACAAAATATACAAAAAAAAATTTCAGTTACAATTTCAGCAACGATTCGTAGCAGAACTTAAAAATTTAACTTTAGTTTCATTGCGTTTGCGTTTGCGAATTCGAATTCAATTTTATTCAATTCGTTTTGCGTGTCTACACAACTATCTCTCCCTCACTCCCTTACTCCCTCTCTCTTTCACACTCTTTCATGCTGTCTTCTTCAACATTTTCTTACTTAATTTTTTACATACATTTTGCTGCCATCAAAGTATTTTTAATTTTCTGCCTTTTGCACTTTCTGCGCGCTCTCTGTGTGTGTTTTTTTTTTTTCTACCGGCCATAAAAACAAATAAAAATAAAAATAAAAGTCAAGCAATGCGCCAAGAATGGAAACGAGAAAAACGAAAAAACGTAAATGAAAATGAAAACGTGTACGAAATTTGCGATTTTAATTAAATGATATGAAAATTGCAAGTCGCACGAAGAAAAAAAAAATAAGCAACAACAACGAACAGCGAACAAATAAAATAACGTGCTAAAGAAGAAGAAGCAAAAGCAGAAACAAAAAAAAAATTGAAAAAAAAAAACGAAAAGAAGAAAATCAAATATACAAAAAAAAAAAAAATATAAGTCGAATTATGTTTGCGCTAGACTTTGGCTTAAAGACAAAAATTTTATGGGAATTACAAGCAAAGAAAATTTTGCATATATATTTACAAGGCATTAGTCAACACTGCTTTGCCCTTTTGCTACTTTTGCAACACTAACAACTTGCTGCTTATAGCCATGATACCCGTTGACATGGCACAGGAAATGACGTTGGGCAAAGCAAGGAAGCGTCGCGCTGACTCGCTGCTGCAAAAGAGTTTCAACTGGTTTTGTGGGCGTGTGATTATATGTCTGTCTCTCTGTCTGTCTGTCTGTCTGTGTGTTAGGGCGTACACTATGCTATGTGGGCGTGGGTGTGGCACCAGCGTATTGCCTGATGAGACAACAGTAAGGTAAGTTGCGCTGCGTTGTGCCTTGCCTCTGCAATTATCAACAACTTTTGTTTCGTGTTTTGTTTTTTATTATTTTTTTTATTTTTCAGGTATTTTTTGTTATATTTTCATGTGCGACATTTTGAACTAAAGTTGCAGTGTGCCAGTGTTAGCAGCTGGCAGTAGCAGCAGCTGCTGCAGCTGCTGAGCAAGTTCATATTGCCACAAAATGCGTTGTGTAACGTCATTGAATTATGTGGCGCGTAATATTGAAACTCATGAAAAACTTCACAGAGTAAAAGTAACAAAAAAAAAAAAATAAAATAATAAATAAAAGAGAGAGAGAGAAAACAAAATAAAAGGAAATATATAAAAGAAAAAATAACAACAGTAACAACAACAACAACAAATGCAAAGGGCCGAACAATATTAAAAATGTTGCCAACATTCAGTTTACGCTCGCATTGCGTCTCTCTCTCTCTCTCGCTCTCTCTCTGTGTGTGTGTGTGAAAGGAAGCTGGCAAAAATAATAATATAAAATGGCGGGTCGAGCTGCGAAAGTGGCCATTTTGTTTTGCAATATATATTGTTGTTGTTGTTGTTGCTGTTGTTGCTGTTTGCTGCTGCTGTTGCTGCTGCTGCTGTTGCTGTTATTGCTGCTGCTGTTGCTGCTGCTGCTTTTATGGCTTTAGTTTGCTTGCAAGTCAGACGCTGCTGACCAAAGAGCAACACCTACAAATACATACAGACAAAAGGAGAGCAAGAGAGACAGAGAAAAAGAGAGAGTGTGAGAGAGAGACAGACATACAACGGTTCGGTTTTAATAGCACATTAAAAGCAGCTTGTGTACTTTATTATCGTTCTTGCTGCTGCTGCTGCTGCTGCTACTTATTGTTGCTTGCTGCAATTGTTGCTGCTTGCTGTTGCTGTTGTTGTTGTTGTTTTTGTCATTTGTTGTTCTGCTGTTGCTCTGATCGTCAAAGAGTTGACTTTTTGCACTATTGCTGCTGCTGCTGCTTAACACAGTCAAACGACAAAAGCCAC
The DNA here is from genome assembly GCA_037044475.1 of Zaprionus obscuricornis. Classification (NCBI taxonomy): domain Eukaryota; kingdom Metazoa; phylum Arthropoda; class Insecta; order Diptera; family Drosophilidae; genus Zaprionus; species Zaprionus obscuricornis. The sequence goes on along the minus strand of JBAMBR010003657.1, from coordinate 26,311 downwards.
AGAAGCCACAGAATGTTGCACAGCTCAAACTGCAAACAGCAGCAACAGCAGCAGCATAAAGAAACTTTAAAATTAAAAGCGAAAACTATGCAAGCAGCAGCTGTTGGCTGCATTAAAAATCAAACAATTTACACAGCACATCAATTTTGTAGCAGCATCAATTTTATTTTATTTAATATTCAGTTTCAATTTTTAGTTAATTATTTAGTTGCTGCTGTTGCTGCTACAAATTCCCCATTGAGAATATATTGTAAGTACTTAACATTTTTGTAAATAGTTGAAGAGAATCTTTTTGTGGCAGCATGTTTGCTTATTGTAGTTCAGTCATTTGCATAATCATTGGCAACATCCGTTTCCGGTCTGCGTTACAGTCTTCTAACTCAACATTCAGCCTCGATCTTAACAGCAACAGCAGGAACAGCAACAGCAGCAGCAGCCTCAAGCTCATCACATTTTCATCACTTCCGCTGGGCCAAAATAATAATTACACAAATTTGTTGGCCAAAAAAAGTTTACAGAACAACAAGATGCAAAACAGCAGCAACAGCAACAGCAGCAACTCGAGCAGCAACAACAGCAAGTACAACAGCAACTATTGCCAGTTTTTATCAACGTTACAGACATTATTTACTCGTATTTTCACTTCTCTGCTGCATTTTTGACTTTTTATTTGCATTTTCTTGTTGTTGTTGTTCTTGCTGCTGTTGTTGTTGTTGTTGATTTTGTTGCTATAAACTTTATGCATTAATTTTACATTTTGCTGTTGCCACTCAGCCCACACTACCATCTCTCTCTCTCTGTGTGTTTGTGTGGTTTGCCTGTTTGCATTAACTCGCCACATGCAAAATTTACGTTTATTTATTATGGCTGTATGCGCTGCCTGCAGCCAGTCTTCCCCACATGCCGCATGCCACATGCCACATGCCGCATACCGCATGCCATATGCCCCCCCCCAACGTTCCACTGTCAGCTGTGTACGCCTTGCGCCTGGCGCCTTGCCTCTGTGTGGCTGTGGCTCTGGCTAAAAATGTGTGTAGCAAACAATTTTGAGATTTCATAAACATATATAAAATACATACATAAATACATATACACATACTCACACACACACACACACACACATACACACAGATATATATATATATATACATATTTCGTAGTAGTAAAAGTTATGTAATTATCAAAGTTTTAATGCTGCTGCGAGCCAGAGACAGCAGAGCGCGCCAGTGCGGCAAGGAATGTGAGAATTTAAGGGCCAGTTGCTGGTAGTGCTGCTACTACTGCTGCTGCTGCTACATTCAATGTTCTCCATGGACTAAACACACACACACACACACATTTATATATATATATATTATATATATGCGTTACATATATCATTCAGCTTACATCACATATTTCACTTGCTTTTTAGTTTCCTTTTTTTTTTTTATTTTATTTGCTTTTTTTTTATTTTATTTTTTTTTGACATCTCTTTCGTTTTTTTTTTTGTTTTTTTTTTTGCCATCTAAAGTTTCAGTTTTTAATAAATATTCTACAAAATATTGAATTTTGTTTTTTGCTCTTAGCAAATTCTACACAGTTTCTCTATTGATTCCCTGTAGTTCCATTAACATTTTCTTTACAGTTTCTTTACAGTTTGTCTACAATTTCTCTGGAGATTCTCTTGAGTTCGTGTCAATTTTTTTTTACAGTTTCTATATAGCTTCTCTAGATGTTTTTCTGCAGTTTCTATGGAGTTTCTTCACAGTTTGTCTACTGTTTCTCTACAGTTTCTTTAGAGTTTCTCTAAAATTTTTATAGAATATATTTACAGCTTCTTTACAGTTTCCTTACAGCTTCTTTCTACAGTTTTTTTATAGTTCTCTTTATAGTTTTCTCTATAGTTCTTTCAATAGTTCTCTCTACCTTTCTCTCTATAGTTCACTTTTCTTTTCTCTTAATAGTTTCCTCAATAGTTCTCTCCACAATTCTCTCTACAGTTTTCTCAATAGTTCTGTCCATATTTCTCTCAATAGTTTTCAATCTATACTTCTATCTATATTTCTCTCTATAGTTCTATTTATACTTCTGCATAAAGTTCTATCTTTCTATCTATAGTTCTCTCTGTCGTTCTTTCTACAGTTCTCTAAATAGTTCACTTTACAGTTCTCTCTATAGTTCTCTCTATACTTCTCTCTGTAGTTCTATTCTTATATCTATAGTTCCCTCTTTCTTTCTCTCTATAGTTCTCTCAATACTTCTCTTTATAGTTCTCTCAATAGTTCTCACTATAGTTCTCTCTATACTTCTCTCAGTAGTTCTATTCTTATATCTATAGTTCTTTCTTCCTTTCTCTCTCTACTTCTTTCTTCCTTTCTCTCTATAGTTCTCTCTATATTTCTATTCTTATATCTATAGTTCTCTCTTCCTTTCCCTCTCTAGTTCTCTCTTTCTTTCTCTCTATAGTTCTCTCAATACTTCCCTTTTTTAGTTCTCTCAATAGTTCTCTCTATACTTCTCTCTGTCGTTCCTTCTACAGTTCTCTCAACAGTTCACTCTACAGTTCTCTCTATAGTTCTCTCTATACTTCTCTCTGTAGTTCTATTCTTATATCTATAGTTCTTATATCTTTCTCTCTCTACTTCTCTCTTTCTTTCTCTCTCTATGGTTCTCTCTATATTTCTCTTTACAGTTCCCATTAATTTCCTCTGTTAGTCTTTAGATTTATTTACATTAATTCATTTGTAATTCACAAGCAGTTTTAGCATTTACAGTAACTTTTGCTTCTATGTTAAGTGTTTAGCTTGTCGTAACATTTTCATTTTTTTTTTTTGTTTAACAGAGTTGTTAGCGTCAGGCAAATAGGCTAATAAGCCAAGTTTTATAATAAGCTAACTCAAACTGACAAGCTCCGATTTTTTTTTGTTGTATTTTTTTCTTTTCTTTTCATTTCATTTTTTTGTGACGTGTAGCATAACTTAGAGTTTGCAGAGTTTGCTGCGACAAATATTTGCATGCAACATGCGACAACAGGGCGACAAGCGAGCGGTAAGCTATATGTGACATGCGATGTATACGCCATGCACCTGACTCTTAGTCTGTTGCATAGAGAGAGAGAGAAAGAGAGAGAGAGAGAGAGAGAGTGAGAGAGAGAGAAATGAGGAAGAAAAGTTATTGCCTTGTTTGGGTTATGCCAACACACACACACACAAACTCACACACACATACAGAGATGGAGACAAAGCAACACACGCATAAGCCACATGGCACATGCCACATGCCGCATGTCGTTTACCAACGTTGGGCGCCACTGCGTATAGTTTGACTGTTATTATTATTATTATTGTTGTTGTTACTGTTGCTGTTGTTGTTACTGTTACTGTTGCTGTCGTCGTGCAGTTCATTATAAAATCCAAAAAAATATTTGACTTAATTAGCGCATAAATTTCAAAACATAAAATTTGCATAAAAAAAAATATATGTGTGTTTTTTTTTTGCTGTTGCTGCTTGGCTGGCGAAAATTTTGTTGTTTTGGCTTTGGGAAAAATTGTGTATATTAAAATTTGTTAATTTATTGCCAAGTAATTAAGCTGGCAAAATTGTACAATTTGCATTTGTTGCCACATTGTTGAATATTGCATATTGATGTTGCAAGTTAACTGTTAGCTGTACGACACCTGAAATCATCTTAAGACTTTCGCCTAATCAATGCTTCTCAATGTTGCTGTTGCTGTTGTTGCTGCTGTTGTTGCTGCTGCTGCTGCTGCTGCTTCTTCTACTATGTCAGTTTCTTCTATAAATATACGAAATTTGCATAAAATTCTAATTTAACTGTTTTGTTACTGCCACTGCCACTGCCACGGCTTCTACTACTGCTACTGCTGCTTCTTGTTCATCTAGTTAGCAAAAGGCGAATAGTATTATTAGTTATTTCATCTCTTTCACACACACACACACACACACACACACACACACAGATGCTCTCTCTCTCTTACTCTTTGTCTGTCTGTTCTAGCTATCTCTTTCATTTTGCTTAGTTTTTGCCAGTGCTACATTTTATGATGCAATTTATTTTGTTTTCTCTCTTTGTGTTTCTAGCAATTTCTTGTTATTTTTCTTCTTGTGCGAAAGCAAAACCAAATTGAGAAAAAAGAAACAATTTTCCATTATTTATTTTTGTTTGCTGCTTCTTCTTCTTCTTCTTCTTGCTACGGCTGCCATTTTCTTCTTATCGTTGCTGTTGTTGTTATTATTTTTGTTGGTTTTTCTCATGGCTGCTTCGATTATTTTGCTTGCTGCTTCCTCTTTTTGCTTGCTGCTGCTTCGTTTTCTACTTATTGCTTTTGCGTTTTGCTTTTGTTTGCTTTGCAGCAAAACTTTGTCGATTGTTGTTATTTCTCTACATTTTGTTATTGTTGTTGTTATATTCGCTGTTGCCTGTTTGTTGTTGTTGCTGCTGCTGCTGCTTCTCTCGTATCTGTGGCAACACATTATTTATATTTATATGTTTATTTTATAGTTTATTCATGCAAATTGCTATAAAAATTGCCTTTATTTTTACATTTTCTGTCCGCTTCGTTTGCCTTTAAAGCAATCGAAATTGCCAAAGTGTGCGGGGGGGAGGGGGTGTGGTGCGAGTGTGGGCTGCCTGTATGTGTGTGTGTTTGTGCACCTCAGCTGTGGCACGTAAGAAAATCAATAAGCTTCCTCAACCGTTTTTTTGTTTTTTTCTTCTTCTCTATTTTTCTGCTTTAGCTTTTTCTTATTCATCGTCTTCTTTTTCTTCATTTCTTTCTTCGTGTTGTTTCTCTTGTTGTTGTTGTTGTTGCTGCTGCTGTTGTTTTTCTCTCTCTCTCTCTCTCTCTCTCTCTGTCTCTGTCTCTGTCTCTGTGTTTTTTTAATTTCTTGTACGCGCGCGCGTTCATATGAATTATTTATAAACCTGCCTCGAAGCTGCCGGCCCCTGCCTGTCGCAATCTCTTACCTCCCCATACCACCACCCCACGCCCCCTTGCCAAAAGCATAAGCAACAATTTTTATGGTCGCTCGTTGAAAAAAAAAAAATAACAAAATATCTGCATTTTTTATTATTATTATTTTTTATTATTAGCTGCTGGAATTTCTGGCGCAAAGAGTTTCCAGTTTCTCGTTGCAAACAATTTTCTTTAATGTTTTTTTTTTTTTTTCTTTTTTTTTCACTTTGCAGCTCAACAAAAAATACAAATAAAAAACAATAAATATATATATATATATTATATATATATATATATATATAGAAATTCAAAAAATGTTGCAGGCATTTTAAGCATACTCAACACACATACACATTCACACACACACACACACATAGAAATATGCAAAATATTCAAATTTTCAAGTGAATTGGAATTTTAAGCAAATGAAATGCGTTTAGTCTGAGTTATTGAAGGGCTCTCAGCTCTTTTTTTTTTTTTATTTTTTTCTTTATTTTTTATTTGTTTTTTTTTTTTTGCCCTACCACAAAGGGTTGCTTAGATCTAGATAGGCTGGCAAACGTAGTATAGGGGGTGTGGCATGTTGCCTCACATTAATGTAAGGGCACATTTCATGTGGTATGTGGCATGAGTTTTTTTTTTTTTTTTTTGGGGGTTTGCCTGCTTAAAGTTGCCTGGCGACGAGTTTGTTTATCGTGTGAAACGCTTTACAAAAGGCGCGTAAAAGGCAGCTGCCACACGGTCGCACTATCACTATAAATGTGTTAGGCAAATAATAGACACACTCACACACAAACACACACAGACACACACACCTATATTTGTTGTATACATAATTGGCAGCAATTAAATAGAGTTTTGCTAGGCGATATTGAAATTTTGATCAAAGCATTTGATGTTTCAAGTTTTTAGCTTATTATTTCAATGAAATTTGTCATGCGATTTACTCATAGTTAAGCAACTGCTAATGATTTAGCATATCGCTTTTAACTATGTCGAACTTTTGGTCTAATGACATTTGAAAAGTTTTTCTTTTTCTTATATTTTATTTTATTTTTTGAGTAATCATCAAAATTTCTTAAGCACATAAGCAGCAGCAGCAGCAACAACTTTTTGGCGTTTTGTTCTAAAAAACTTAAGTCGAAAACTTGATGCGCTTTACTTTTGATTGATTGTTTCTATGGTAGCTATATAATATAGTTGTATGATTTGCATTAAATTTAGCAGACTTGTCTTATTATTGACTAAATTTAAATACTGTAAATTTCAAGCGCATAGCTTAACATACAAACAAATTTTTCATATAAAAACTTAATTTTAAAGCTTTCATTTCTATGGCAGCTATATGATATAGTTGCCCGATTTCAATGAAATTTGACAGATATGTATTTCATATTCCTAAACTTAAATACTATAAGTTTCATTCGATTATCTCAACAAGCTTAAAAGTTTTTCATATAAAGACTTAATTTTCTATAGATCATATCTATGGCAGCTATATGATATAGTTATCCGATTTGCATCAAATTTTGCAGATACGTATTACATAATGCTAGACCTAAATGCTGCAAGTTTCAATCAAATATCTCTAAAATCATAAAAGTATTTCATATAAAAACTCAATTTAACACCGATCATTCCTATGACAGCTATATGATATAGTGTTTGGAAATTGATAAAATTTTGCAGACATGTGTTATACATAAATAAACTTAAGTCTTTTAAGTTTCAGCTTGATATTTAAAGAAATAAAAAAGTTCTGCATACAAATTATCAATTTTGGAGGCATATAGGACTTTCTATGGGAACTAGATGATATAGTAGTTCAAGTCGCCTCACTTTGACTATAAGCTTTCTATAGGAAGTTCTTTATGTGCTGATTTTACTCTAGAATATATATACTCTATATACTCTACTATGCCTGCTGTTGTAAAGTCCGCTGCAAAATTAATATATCCTTGGAAAGTCTATAAAAATAATAGAAAATTTTGCACAGAGTTGTTGCTGATTAAAAGCAGCAAAATTTCTATTGTGATTTCTAATTCGAATGCAAGTTGAATGCTTGGGCATGCTGCATGTTTAAAATGCATTTTGTGCATCTTTTACATTTTGGCAACGTTGTGTAATTAAAATATTTGTAATGCTTTTGCATAGACAATTGGCTTTTAATGCGCTTTTGATTAAAATTTCATTTAGATTTGGTAGCATTGAAGTTTTTTTTTTTTGGGGGTTGAGGAGGAGTGGCATGTAAGTAGAAGTGAAATTGTTGCCACTTCATTAAATTGAAAATGTTAAAATAAAGTTGAAGATTGCTGCAGTTGTTGCAGTTTACAGTCAACGCCCTGCAAGCAAAAGTGCAATGCAAATGTGCGGAAAATGCAAGCAAGTAAAATAATAACAACAACAACAAGAACAAAGACGAAAATGTAATGACAACAACAACTATGAGCAACAAGAGCAACATCAGCAACAGCAACAGCAACAACAATGTGTATGCTGGCAGCATGAGCGTAAAGCGAGCGTATTAAAAATTAAAAACGCTCAAAATTCATTTAATACAGGTTTCTGTATGTCTTTGTTGTTGTTGTTGTTGTTGTTTTTTTCATACAGTTTGCTTTTGCCTCGAGACTGCACGACAAAATCAACAAACACACACACACATACACATACATAGAGGCAGGCAGTTGAGGAGGCGAGCAATATATGCAGAAAGTGCACATTACCGTCGCGTAGCGTAGCGCAAAATGCAAAAGGATGAAGAAAACTGAAAAACAGAAAAACAGAAAAACTGAATACTGAAAACTACGAATATATTTTTCGTATGCACGCCCAATTTAAAATTAATTGCCAGACACAAAAGAACGAACGTTTCATGATCAGGACAACGACAACGACAACAGCAACGACAACAGCGCAACAGCAACAGCAACGACAATGATGATGATGGTGTTGCTCATGATGATGATAAGCTGCATAATGTTGTTGCTGCTGCTGATGATGATGTTGCTGTTGCTGCTGCTGTTGATGAGCTTGATAATTTTGTTGTTGCTTTTGCTGCCGCTGCTGTTGCTGCTGCTGCTGATGATGTTGTTGTTGCTGTACAGGCGTGGCAGCGTAAACTGTTGCAGAAGGGCGTGCCCGCAATTGCTCTCTCTGTATGTGTGTGTGTGTGTGTATGCCTTGCTGTATGTTTTACTCCCACACGTACGCACACACACACACACATATATATATATATATATATGGAAAGATTGCCTCTGCCTGTGCACTGGAGTATGCATGCAGAAAATTAAAATTAATAATTTATATAATAAAACAACATGAACATCAGCAACATCAGCATCATCATCAGCAGCAGCAGCAGCAGCAGTATCAACGGCATCAGCGACTATAAAAGACGAACGATGGACCAAAAAATAAAAAACTGCTATGAGATGGCATAGCCAGCAAATAACAAACAAAACAAAAAATATATTTAATAACAACAACAACAACAACAACAACAACAACAACAACAACAACAAGTAAATATAAGCATAAATTCATTAAATGAAAATCTCTTTTCATTTCTCTTCCCTTCTCTCTCTTACATTTTCACTACAAAAAATAAAAAAAAAACAAACAAATTAAAAAATTATTTTACATAATTGAGTAGAAGCAGCGATATTGGCGAGCGCAGCGTGCAGGGCGCCAAACAATTACAATTACAACAATTATGCGACAGCTGTTCAACCCCCTAAATTCACATCTCTTAGCTTCAATTGCAACTGCAAACGGCAACGGGCAACGGGCAACAGCAAACGACAACAGCAACATTTGTTGCTTGCTGTACTTCAAAATTGCCCAGGAAATTGTAGCAAATTGCAGGGCTGGCAGTTTTGCACAAGCAATGGGCGTGCCACGGCCTCTTTAACAGCACGCAAAGCCAACAGCAGCAGCAGCAACAAAGTATATTGCAAAGTATGTTGCTGCTGTTGCTGCTGTTACTGTTGTTGCCAGTTACTTGCAATTAGCACCACGCTAACAAATTTAACAAGATTTTTCACAGTGTAAATAAAGATATAAATAATTTAAAAATATTACAATCTTTAGTGAAAAAAAAGAAAAATATTCAAATATTTTTCAGTAAAATAAAAAATATTTTTTTTATTTTGAATTTTTTTGCAAAATATTGCTACGATTTTTTTGTATAAATAATTTAGGGAATTTTGTTTTTTGGGCAAATTTTAATTTTTTGGAATTTAGTTTCTTGGAATAATATTTTTGAAATATATTTTAAAAATATTTTTGAAATATATTTTTTAAAATATTTTTGAAATATATTTTTTAAAATATTTTTGAAATATGTTTTTTATTATTTTATTTTTGTATTTCTTTATTGAATTTTTTTGTTGGCAAATTTTAATTTTTTGGAATTTTCATGGAATAATATTTTTGAAATATATTTTTAAAAATATTTTTTTATATATTTTATAAAATATTTTTTAAATATATTTTTTAAAATATTTTTGGAATATATTTTTTAAAATATTTTGAAATATGTTTTTTAAAATATTTTGAAATATGTTTTTTAATATTTTATTTTTATATTTCTTTATTGAATTCTTTTTGGCAAATTTTAATTTTTTGGAATTTTCTTGGAGTAAAATTTTTGAAATATTTTTTTAAAATATTTTTTTAAATAAATTTTTTTGTAGTATTTTATTTTTATATTTTTTTTATTGAATTTTTTTTGTGTAAATAATTCAGCAATAATTGAAAAGTTATTTTTATGGAACTTTAAAATTTGTATATTTTTTTTTTTGAGAATTTTTTACTAACAATTATTATTATTTTAAATTTTTTATATATTTTTCTTAATTTTTTTTTTAAAGTTAATGGTTATTTTAATTTTGTTTTTTAATTTTCTCAAGCACAAATAAATTTCCTATTGCTGCTTATCATAAATCATAAAATTATTGTCAGCTTGTTTCTTCCCCATTGATTGTATAAATTTCTCTGAAGATTTTTTATCTTTTTTATTAAATTCCAAGAATTTCTCTACAGTTCATTAATTGATTATGCGCAAGATTGCAATTCTCTGAGCTAATTATATATATATACATCTGCATATATGCAGCAGCAGTCCGATCCTGCCTATAAATTATGATTAGCATCATTTGTGCATTTCCTTAGCATCTGCTGTTCATTCTTCTCTTCTCTGGCTGCCATAACTTTCACACGCTTTAGTTGCAGCTTTGCTTTGTTTATTTTAGTTTGTGTGTGTGTGTCTGTGTCGCAGCAAGTGATCGCATTGTTAAAGTTAAATAGATTTCAGCGTCAAGTTGTTTTTGCTGCTGTTGCTGCTGTTGCTGCTGCTGCTGTTTACATTTGCGGGCATAAAACAATCGAGCAAAACCATCAAGCTATCAACTATAAACAATCAGTCAAGCGACTGTTGCCTGTTTTTCAATTTTTTTTTCCTTTTGCTACTGCTGCTTCTACTTCTTTGTCTATGTTTTTGTCTTTTATTTCTTCTGTTGCTGTTGCTAGAGTTTCTTTTGCTTTTCTTGTGATTGTTTTTTATTTTTTATTATTATTATTTTTTTTTTTGCAGCTGTTTGTTGCAGGCGAAGTTAGCTTTTGTTGAGCCCAACCCAACTCAGCCAATAATAATAACAGCAATAATAATAGCAACAGCAGCAACAACAACAGCAACAGCAACAACAGCAACAACAACAACTGCAGCAACAACAACAACTGCAGCAACGTCGAACTTTAATTGCATAATTATGTGCAGTTTGCAATTTATCATTTTCATTTTTCCATGTTGTCGTTTTTTTTTCTCTCTTCTTTTCTCTGTTTTTTTTTGCGTTTGTTTTAGTTTTTGTTTTGTGCCTTGTTCGCTACGTTCAAATGCGACTTGTCTTCTTTCTGTTGCTGCTGCTGCTGCTTCTTTTTCTTGTTATTATTTTTTTTGCTTGGCGTAATTTATGTGCTTGCTGTCGCAGTCGCAGTCGCTGTCGCTGTCGCTGCTGCCTGCTGCTGCTGCTTCTCTTTTACTTTTTGTGCTTTGCCTTAGCTTTGACTGTGTCTTTGCAAGAGACTCAAGTAAGAGAGATAGATAGATTATTGTGCGAGTGCGACGGACAACATGAAATTTAATGCAGCGCAAATATTGTGCATATATTTTTTTTTTTTTTGCCTTTTGCTACGTTTTCGCTTTTTTTTTTGTTGTCACGCCCTTTTGTCGTGCGCAACTTGTGTGTTTGAGAGAGAGAGAGAGAGAGAGACAGAGAGAGATAGCGCTATATACGCTTTATTAATTATAATTTATGTTTAATTCCTTTCGTGCTTATCGCAATGTTACGAATCGCCAAATCGTTTATTTGAAGTGCAGCCGCTTGCGAAAAAAAAAAAAAAAATTGAAAGCTGCCAAATGTCTGTTGCAATTTTGCAAAAGTTTTGCCCGTTGCCTAACTCATGAAAGCGGCGGCCACAGCGTGAAGCAAAAGTTTTGCAGGCAGACTCTTGCGTGCGTGGGAAATCGTAATGCCAATCAAGCAATTAGCGAGTGCCATCAAATGTGCATTAGGCAGACAGACAGACAAAGATAGAGAGAGAGAGAAAGAGAGAGAGAGAGTGGGGCAAATAAAGAAACAGACAGTGGAAGCAAGAGACAAGGCAGCGCAATGATAGCAGCAGCATAAAATTGAGAGACAGAATGTGACAGAGAATATCTTTCGCGCCAGACTTATATACAACAACAACAACAACAAAGGAAGCAACAACAACAACAACAAACAGTTCATGCATTTGCAATGTGACAAAGTTCGAGGTTTGTCTATGAACGTTTTGGCATTTTGGTTATGGCATTAGACGCGCAGACAGAGCTGAGCGAGGGAAGCTGAGAGTGAAGTGTGCGAAGTATTGAAGTTGTGTGCATGGCAGACAGACAATGCTGAAGTTTGGGGCCAGACGACGTTTGCTGTGACATTGCATTAAGCAGCAGCAGTAGCAGCAGCAGCAGCAGCATCAACAGCAAAACAAACACTAAAAACGAAAAAAAACAACAAGAATTGTGACAACATCTTTGCACAACAGCAGCAACATTGTGCGAAAGAGAAAGCAACTAAAAAGAAGACAAGAAAAAAGCTTAGCAAAAAAACAAATGAAAATATTGAAAAACAAAGAAAATTAGTTGTGAGCTGCATATATGTCTCTCTCTCTCTAACTCTTTCTCTCTCTGTGTTTGTGTTTTGAAAGCGCAAAAAGTTGACTGGCAAAGACAACAACAGACAATGCAGACAAACGTACAATGAAAGCACAGACATAGACAATGTTAAGCAAGGGGAGGGGAGGGGTGTGTGTGTGTGCTGGCTTGTCCAACGCGACGTATGAGCAATGCGAATGCAATGGCGACGCTTCATGTGTTTTAAGGGTTGAACTAATCACAGACAATACTAAGCTAGCATTGAGCATGTATGTGTGTGTTGCGCTGTGTCTCTGTGTATGTGTGTGTTTGTAGCTGCGCATACGAACAATAGCTTAGAGTCAACACACAGGGGAATGCTGCCAAGGCAAGGCAAGGCAAGGCAATAGCAGCAATAACTGCTTCTGAGGTATAGAAGGGGAGCAGCACAGAGTCTGAGCTAAATTGCAAATTGCCCATGGAAAATGCGTGCGGCACAATTGGCAATTGGTCGAAGCAGCGCTGAAAAGTATGCTACAAAATAAATTGCGCCTTAGCTTAAAGCGAGCGGCGCAAAGGCCAACAAATATTTTTTTATTTTTGGCATTTAAAGCCGCAGAAACGAAATTGTAACAAAAATGAAATGAAGAAGTAGAGAGAGGAGAGAGAGTGAGAGAGAGAAAAAAAAAAGTAAATAATAAAAATAGCTGAACGCGAACGGAAACAACCCCCAGGAGCGCACTTAATGCATGCCAAAATTAAAGCGACTATGCCACATAGTACGCCCACACACACACACAGCTAGACATATATATATAAATTTATATATATATTTAATATATATGATTGTGTGCGTGTTTATATAAGGCATTATAGACGCGCATTTCGTATGCCTGGCGGGCAGTGGTAGGCAATGGTGGCAAAGGAGGCGACACTGGCAATGGTTATGCTCTGGTGTGAGGCGGCAGCACAGGCGCTACTCTGCTGTGGGGTGGCAATTGAAAAGCTTTACTGCTGCCAGCGTCGTCGTTGTCGTTGTCGTTGTCGTTGCTTGCTTTTTCTTGCTTTACTTTTTGCCAAGCGTCGTCGCTCTTTGCGAGTGCAGCTGCTAAAGTTGTTAAACACTAACAAAAGCTTAGTATATTTTTTTTTTTTTTGTTGTAACTTAAATTAAGCAGCTAAATTTTAGTTGCTTGAAGCTAGAATTAGCTTTTTTTTTTTATTAAAAAAATTTAAAAAATTTTTTTTTTAGTTATAATTTTGTTTTCTTTGCTGTGCAGCTCAGCATTATTTTGAGCAGCCCTCGTATGATGTGCTATATAGACAACATGGCTTAAACTTATATATATGTATATGTGTATGTGTGTGTGTGTTGGGCATGCACATTTATCAAGTGTCAGTGTATGTGTGTGTGTGTGTGAATATATATACAATATATGTAGACGTAGCTGAAGTTGCTGCTGTGCTGTGCTACAACATACGTAAGCAATAACAGGCAGCAACAACAGCTGAGTTATACGTGTGTGTGTGTGTGTCTGTATATGTGTGTTGCTCTCTCTCTGTATGTGTGTGTGTGTGTGTGTATACACTTGGAGCTGTGGCTGTTTTGGGGGTTGCAATCTGCGACTGTTTTTTGGGGGCAAACTGAAGTCTCTGGCGCGTAAGACAAGTGAGAGCAAGCGAGCGAGCTAGAGAGAGAAAGAGATAGAGAGAGAGAGAGCAAGCGCTGGCAAGAGAGAGAGAGAGAGGGAGAGAGAGAGAGAGGGAGAGAGAGAGAGAGAGTGTGAGTGTAAGCTGGCAAAAAATAAGGCGAAAAGTGTGCTGGGCGAGGCGAAGCAGTAAATAAAAAAAAAAAAAATATATATAAAAAAAAATAACAAAAAGAAAAAGAGAAAAACAACAGCAACAACAATAACAACAACAACAACAACAACAACAAGTAGAGAAGAAATTAACGAGCAAACGATTTTTATGGCAGCATTTTGTGCCTTAAAGCGCTTAATGCGCTTTATGGCTATGTATGTGTGTGTGTATGCGATATGTATGTGTGTGTGAGTGTGTGTGTGTGTGTGTGTTATATATGTGTGTTAGTTGAAAAATGTTTTAAAAATGACATGCTTCGAAAGTTTAAGCAATTTATGTTCATTTTAAATTGAATTTCAAATTTATTGCTGCAATTTTGTCTGCTTTCTCCCACTGTATGTGTGTGTGTGTGCAGGAAACGGAAGTGCTTGGCTTTTGTTTTAAGTCTCTGTATATGCGCCGCATTCTCACACACTCACACTTACTCAGCTTGCCACTGCTTCTCTCTCTCTTTCTCCCACTCTTTCTCTCTCTCTCTCTCTCTCTCTCTCTTGCGCTGTATATGTGTGAAAAGTTGTAAATTTCATTGTTTGGTTGCAGCAAAAGAAAATTAATTACGCAAAAAAAAAAAAAATAAACGCAGTGAAAAATCTTTATGCTTAAATTTCATACGAACAATTTCAAATGTCAGACAACAGCAGCAGGCAAAAATTGATTTAATATTTCAACAGCAGCATAAAACTCTTTAAAAAAAAAATATATAAAAAAAGAGAAATGTAAAGTGTAAAAAAAAAAAACAGCAAAGAGTGAACACTGTTGAGTAAAAGCCTGTTGAACTTTTGCTAGGCTAAAGTCTAAAGGCAAAAGGTCAATCAACTCGCAACAAAATGCTGCACGCAATTCTAAAGAAAGAAACGAAAAAAAAAGAAAGAAAAATTCTGTGCAGAAAATCTGTGAAAATCTCCAAAAAAAAAAAAAATTGTTGCTGCTTTTTCTATCTCTTTCTTTTACACATTGGCGTAATGTGAAACCTTTTTTTTCGAGTGCAGTAGAAGTAGAAGAGAGAACTGAAACGTTTTGGGAATTGCCTTAGACGCTTGCCAGACTTGTCTGGCAGTTACTGCTGCTGCTGCTGCTGCCTTTGCTGCTGTTGTTAAGCCTGGTCAGCAAAAAAAAAGAAAAAAAATAAATAAAAGAAGAGCAGAGAAAGGAAAAAAACAAACTTTTTGGCAAAGTACATGCAAATTGTGATACAGGCTCAACAACAGCAGCAGCAACAACAACATGAGCAATGGGCAATGAAAGCAACAGGCGAAGGCAAAGGCAACGGCAGCAACAATGTGGCGCAAACAAAAAAAAAAGGACACTGACAAAAGGTTGACGACACTTGCCAGACCCAAAACAGGATACAAACAAAGCAGCAGCAGCAGCAACAACAGCAGCGGCAGCAAACGAAGCAAAGCAAAAGGCAAAAGAAAAGGAAAAAAAAAAAGAAAAGCAAAACAAAAATTTTGGGACGCAACGGAAATGAAAAGACGAGTGAAAGGCAAGCTAGAACATGCTACGACATGCTAGAACATGCTACGCCCGTATATGCTGAGGACATGCTGAGACAAGCTCAAACATTATGAACATTATATCCATAGACTTTTGCCTTTTCAATAGCCCAAGGATATTTGACAACAACAGCAACAGCAAACAACAACAACGGCAGCAAAAGTTGTTTGCCTTTTTTTTCTGCTACTGCTGTTGCTGCTGTTGTTGTTGTTGCTGTTGCTGCTGCCACAAAAGGGTCAAGTGCGTGCGCGTGGCGGCAGTCTATGACGGCAAGCAAAAGGGACTTTTGCCCAAAGAGCGCTGTCAAAGGGTTAAAGCGCGACCCGAACATAATGAAGCGCAATGACCTTTTTTTTCTTTCTACTGTTGCTGCTGTTGCTATTGTTGCTGCTGCGGTTGCTATTGCTGCTACTTATTATTAGATGAGGAAGTGTTTGCTCTATATATATATATATAAAGCTATATTTATATAGACAGACGCGCAATGACCTTGACACAGTAAGCTTTTTGCCGCTGCCAAAAGGCAATGAAGACCTTGAAAAATATTTTTGTTGTTTTGTTCGCCAAAGTGAGGCCCGCAAAAAAAAAAAAAGGCGGAGCGCAAAGAACCTTGACATTGAATTTTGTTTTTGTGCCTCGTTAAATTTTGCTACGACAGTTTTGTTTTCTTTGCTTGCTTGCTTGCTTGTTGTTGTTGTTGTTGCTGTAATTGTTGTTATTGTTGCTGTAATTGTTGTTACTGTTGTCGCTGTGGTTGCTGTTGTTGTCGCTATTGTTGCGCGCGCGCTTTTTTTTTCTTTCTTTTTTGGCTCGGTCAAATTTCAATTGGCAACAGCAGCAACTCTAGGGCCCCAGGCATCAGGCATCAGGCGCAGAGCAACAGCAACAACAACAACAACTGCTGACAGCTGTTGCCTTTTTGCCACTGGTTGCCACTGTTTGCCACTTATTTTACGTGGCTTTAGCAGCGCTTTTCATTGTTCAGCCACAGATCGCAAATACTACATAAAAAAAAAACTTGCAACGCCACAAAACTTGCCACGCACACTCACACACACACACTCTCACTCTCTCTTTCTCTTTCTTTGTCCCTCTCTCTCTCTCTCTCCCAACCTTTCCCTCGCACTCTTGCAGCGTCAAGCAAAATGCTGCAACTTCTCACGTGCTGCGTGTGCCAAAAGTCTGCCGTTGGCTAACTTCCTTTACACTGCACCACCAGTCCCCCTCCCTCTCCCCTCTACACTGCCTTCTCTCTTGCCCTTTCTCTTCTACTCATGCAATGCTCAAACTCTGTGGTCTGTTAGCTGGGGTTGTGCCTCGTCTCGTCTCGTCTCGATTACGTTTCGGTTGTGGGACAATCACAAGTGTTGCCCAAGTGCTGCTGCTGTTGCTCTCTGTCTGTCTGTCTGTCTGCTGTCTGTTACTGCTGCCTGCTGCTGGCTGCTGTCTGCTGTTGCCATCATTGGACAGACAAACAGTTGAACGACAAATTGTCTGCACCGTTTGCCTCGTTTTGCCATGCAATGCCTTGCCATGCCGTGGCTTTGGTTTTTTTTTTTTTTTTTGCTTTTTTTTTTTACGAGCCGCATGTAAGCTCTTTGGGTAGCAAGTATCATAGCCATGGCATCGGCAACAGACACACTATGCCACTTGCCAGAGTGCCGCCACAGAGTTAGTGCTAAGCTCAAAGCCTGAGCTCACGTAGGAGTCGTCGCTTGTCGTCTGTTTTGCTGTTGCACGTTGCCCGTTGCTATTGCTGCGCGCAATCACAGTTCCCTGTCACGGTTGGTGGTGACGCCGCGCTGGCTACTGAGGTAGCCGCCATGGCGCCCGACATGTACAGCATGTTGCCCATTTATGTGCTACATATGTCTGTCCCACTGTCCCTCTGTCTCTCTGTCTCTCTCTAACTTGCCTGTTGTGCGTTGTTTTTTTATTTACTTGCTTCTTTTTTTTAGTATTTTTTTTTTTTTGTGTGTTTGTGTTTTGACTGATGGGCAAGGTGTGGCCAAAGTCGCGGACATGCTTTGACATTGTGTGCGGCTACTAGCCAGCGGCAGCTAAGCAGGCCAATGTGCAACAGGCAACAAGCAACAGTCAACAGTCAGTTGGCCACACAGCCAGTTAGCCAAGTTAGTTAGCAAAAAAAGAGAGAGAAAAAAAAAATAAACGTTCGGGCAACTCGTTGAGCGGCTTTTGTGCGGCGCCTAATTAGACGTTAAGTGCAGCGTGTGGCTTGCCCCATGGCAACTGACTCAGCTGGGGGCAGGGGGACGGCCTGTTAGGCATGCCACACAGTGGCAAAATGTTGTCCGTATCCGTGTCCGCAATTCACGTCCGTGTCCAAACATTGTGACAGCTGATTGCATCGCCACACGTACAATATATCTGTGTCTGTCTCTCTCTCTCGCTCTGACTAATTGCTTGCAACAACGAGGCGTCGTTGCGAATGTTGCCGCATCAGAAGTTTTTGGAATAAAAATTTCAGTACATTTCAATGGCGCGTTGAATGCTTGTGGGCGTGGCTGGTGGTTGGACTACGCAGCAAAAAAAAAAAAAAATAAATGCAACAGCCACAGCCAGGGGCAACAGCAAGTGCAAGAGCAGCAAATGTGTCAACGGAAATTACACTGTGCCACACAAAATGTGTTTACAGTGCAACAAAATTGGCAAAAAATTTAACGAGTTTTTTTTTTTTTTTTTTTTTTTTGGCAATGAAAATTGAAAAAAGTTTTCTTTTGATTTTGCTGTGCATTTTCTTTGATTATAATTTAATTGTCTTTGACTGCGTACTTTTTGCATAGACTGTGTAATAAAGCATAGACTTTGTAGCTTTATAATTTAATTGCAAAAAATTCTATGCAAATTATTTCAATGTCAACAAAACAGACAAGAAGAAACTTGTCTAAATTTCTAATTACATTTGTCTGCGCTTTTGAAATTTTATTTGCAACAAATTTAATTTCATTTTAAATTGCAGCAATTAAATATTTTGAAATATTTGTAAGAAGAATAAATATTTTTAAATATTTAAAGAAATATTTGAAATATTTGAAATATTTGAAATATTTGAAAATATTTTTTAATTAATATAAAAAAAATAAAAACCAATTAAAATATAAATTAATTATATATAAAAATTGCAGCAAATATTAAAGAAATAATTTTAAAAATATTAAAAAATTTTTAAGAAAATTGTAGAATATTTTTTGTATATAATAAAAAAATATTTAAATATATAAAAAATATTTAATATATTTTTATAATATTCTTTTAAATTTTTAATAGTATTTTTATATTTTCATTTTATATTTTTGTATTATATTTTATATTTTAAAATTCTTTTTATATATTTAAAGTATTAAAAAAAATTATAATAAAAAAATGTAATGAAATATTTGTAAGAAAATATTTAAAGAAATTTTTTTTAAATATTTTTCAATTAATAAAAAAAATATATAAACAATTAAAATATAAAAAAATTATATATAAAAATTGCAGCAAATATTGAAGAAATAATTTTAAAAATATAAAAAAATTTTAAGAAAATTGTAGAATATTTTTTAATTTTTTTTATAAATAATAAAAAAATATTTAAATATATGAAAAATATTTAATATATTTTTATAATATTTTTTAATATTTTTAATAATATTTTTATATTTATATTTTATATTTATGTAAAATATTTTTTATTTTCATATTTAAAAAATTCTTTTTATATTTTTAAAGTATTAAAAAAAAAATTATAATAAAACAATTTAATGAAATATTTGTAAGAAAATATTTAAATATATAAAAAATATTTAATATATTTTTATAATATTTTTTAATATTTTTATGATATATTAATAATATTTTTATATTTATATTTTATATTTATGTAAAATATTTTTTATTTTCATATTTAAAAATTATTTTTATATTTTTAAAATATTCAAAAAAAAAAAATATAAAAAATTATAATAAAAAATATATTTAAATATTTAATTAAAATTTTAATTTGTCAACTTTAATTATTTAAACATTTTTTTTTCGCTCATTAAACGAAATAAATTTTCAACGTTGTTGTAGCAACAGTTTGAAGTGGCAAAAGTTTTGCAGCATTTACAGCATTTTACATGCCACAGAATGCAGTGGCAGGTGAATTGAGTCTAGTCTGTTGCCATTGTATGTGGCAGGAGTTGACCATTAAGAGAAATCCGCATGCAAATGTAGATTGCATGCATGCAGTGGAGACTGTGTGCAACAAGTTTGTGGCAACTGACCGGGACAGTTTGACATTGGCCGTGGCACTGTGACCTGGAACAGCGGCAATCTGCCTGTGGCTAGAAAAAAGGCCATGGTAGTGGCAAATGGCAAAATGGCAAAATGGCGAAATGGCCAAATGGTGAATGGCATGTGGCATGCGGCAAGTGGCAACAAACAGAAGGCCGACACGGACATGAACAATGGCCGCAAAAGAGCTTTTGCCAAAAATTTGCTTGCAACAACATGCAAACATGAAATGCGGCACACGTTGCACGTTGAACGTTGTACGTTGAACATTGCCAATGGCTTGCCGTGTAGGTGTGTTGCACTCTCAGCTGTGGCAATGGCAGAGTCATAGTCAGAGTCAGAGTTGAAGCCACTTTTTGCTCGTTGTCCTTGGCAATATTCCCCGTGTGCTGCTGCTGTTGCTGCTGATGTTGCTGCTGTGGCATTTGACTATTGCTGCTGCTGTTTTTTTTTGTGTCTTTGCCACACTGTTGGGCAGCAGTGCGACACACAAAGAAGAAAATAAAAAAAAGAAAAGGTCACGAGCTGCCAATGCCAATGCAACGCGACCTGAATTTTTGGCAACGTGTTGCCCCAAAAAAAAAAAAAAAAAGCAGCTGCTGCTGCTGTTGCTCCTGTTGCTGCTGTCTGTTGTTGCTGCTGTCTGTTATTGCAGCTGTTGTTGGTCACTGGGACAAAACGAGCAAAGACTTGACTTCACTTTCACCGGTGCCAACAAAAGGCTGACAACAACAACATGGACAAAGTTTGCAACTGTTGCCGGCAACACGGCAGCAGCAGCGGCACACAAAATGCCAATGGGGCTGGCAAATGGCAAGGAGCACAAGCAGCGCAATGAGTGCAAGACTAAAAGGCAGCTCAGAGCTCAAGCTCAAGAGCAAAGGCAAACGCAAACGCAAAGGCAAAGGCGACGCGTCAAGACACAGAAACCAAAGACCAAGCACAAGTGGAAGAAGCAGAGCAAGAAGATGAAGTAAGAGAAGAAGAGGGAGAAGTAGATGTAGAACAAGACCAAGTCAAGAATAAGCCACAGCACCAACAGCAGCAGCAATAGCAGCAGCAGCAGGCACGACAACGATAACAGCAACTGCCACACGAGCAATTGAAAGCCAACGGCTGCTGTTGCTGCTGCTGCTGCTGTTGGCTGAAAACCGCAGCAAAAACTTAAAGAAGCTGCGCCAATTCAATGTCAAGCGTGTGGCAACGTTTTTGGTGGCACGCAGTTAGCGCTCAGTGTGAGTTGTTGATGTTGCTGTTGATGATGCCACAGTCAGCACTGTGGAAGCCAAAGCTAAAGCCAATCCCCACCAGTTCAGGCATCTGGCAAGTTGGCAAGTTGATGCTGCTGCTGCCGTTGCTTGCTTTGAGTTTTGGCGACTTGTTGCGTTTGTTGCCTCTAGTCGGGTTTTATGTTGCCACGTGATTTGGCTAAGGATGTGGCATGATGCTGCTCGTTGTGGCTGCTGCTGCTGCTTCGCTGCTGTTGCTGCTGCTTCTATACGTTGGCAACGTTTTCTGCGTTTTTATGGGCTTTGCCAAAGGAATGTCAAGTTCTACGCGCTGTGTCTTTGTATGTCTGTCTCTCTGTCTGTCTGTGTCTGTAGCACGTTGTCTTTCCCTTTCTCTCTCTCTCTCTCTCTTTCTCTTTCTCCTTGTGTGTGTGTGACGACATAATCAACGCTTCATTGACGCGACGCAGCTATGGTTGCGAATGTGGACATAAACACAGCTGTTGCCACCGTTTTGTCGTTTTACAAGACAAATCGTCAGATTAAGCCAGAACGCAGCGTCAGCGTCGCAAGGACAACGACTGAAAAGGCGACAGGATATGTTGAGTAGCATTTGAGGTTTCCCTTTTGCCATTTGCTTAAGTTTTTTACGAGCTAAGTCTGAGTGCGCGTCTCTTGTTTCTCCTTCTCCTTCTGCTGCTTGCTGTCTGATGTCTGCTGTCAAGCTCTAGGCGACACTGTGCCACTGTGGCAAGGCAATTGCGTGCCAATTTCCTGCTGCTGCTGCTGCTGCTGGCAAAGCAAGCAAACACTTAAAAAGGAAACAAAACGTTGCCCTTTTCTTTTGCTTTACTTGCGCTACAAATTAAATTTGATTATTATAATAAAATTTTGTTAAATTAATATAAATTGGCAGCATAGGCAGCAGAGCAGGAAAACGGAAGAGCAAGAAAAATTTAAATTTCTACAAAAAAAATATATATTGACAACTGAAATCAAAGTTTTCCATAGGAAATGCTGAAGATTTTCAAAGTGAAAATTTGATAGTGAAGATTTGGCGGTGAAGATTTTGGAGTGAAATATTTTTATAATATTTTTGTAATTTTTTTTTTTAGTAATATTTTTTGTAATATTTTTAGTAATATTTTTATAAAATTTGTTGTAATATTTTTATAATATTTTTGTAATATTTTTATAATATTTTTATAATATTTTTGTAATATTTTTTGTAATATTTTTATTTATATTTTTATAATATTTTTGTAATATTTTTCTGTAATAATTTTTTGTAATATTTTTTGTAATATTTTTATAATATTTTTTATAATTATTTTTGTTATATTTTGAAAATTCTTTTTATATTTTTATAATATTTTATAATTAATAAAAATATAAAAATAATTAATAATTAATATAAAAATAAATGTTATAAATATAAAATAAATATATTATAAAATATAAATTATTATAAATATTAAAATTGAAATTTTAAATATTTTTTCTTTATTTAAACAAAATAAATCCATAAATTTTACAAATTGTAGCAGCAGCAGTAGAAGAAAAGGAAGTGTAAGAAAAGTATTGAAACCTGGAAGTAAAATTTTCACTACTCAATGCTGACGATTTCAAGGTAAAACTTTTGTAGTGTAGATTTGAAAGTGAAGTTTTCGTAGTGAAGTTTTCGGAGAGAAGTTTTCGGAGTGAAGATTTTAGAGTGAGCAATTTTTGAGTGAAAATTGTAGAGGCAAGATTTCGTAGAGAAGTTTTCTAAGTGAAACTTTTGTAATGCTGATTTTGGAAGTGAAGTTTTTGGACTGAAAATTTTAGGCTAAAGATTTTAGAGTAAAAATTTCAAAGGCAAGATTTCGTTGAGAAGTTTTCTAAGTGAAACTTTTGTAACTTGTTAATTTCCTAGTGCAGATTTCATGCACTTTTGCAAACTCAAATGAAAATTTATACTTGAAAAAAGCTTAATCATTGCAATGGCAACTACATGCTGCAGCCTATCTGTGCTTTAATTTCCTTCAATTTTAGGCAAAGTTTGTAGACAACTTTTTTGGCAATTAGGAAAATATTTATGCCAAAATTTATGCAACTCTACTATATGAAATTACTTAATGTTGTCGCACTGCTGTCTGTGCAACATATGTGCTGAATGCTAGACAATAAATAGATGAACATAGAAATGAAAATAGACAAAAGTTATTAAGTGGCACAAACATAATTGTCACATAATTGACTGTGACTTGGACTTGGATTAAGGGGCAACAACTGTTGCCTTTTGCTCACATTTATTGCTTCTTGTCTGTTGTCGTCTGTCTGTCTTTGCCTGCTGCCATTGTCTGCGGTCTTTTGCCTTTGACTACTGCTGCTGCTGTTGCTGTTGCTGCTATCCGCTGCGTGCTGTTGCCTTTTTGCCTTCTATCTCTGCCACAGCTCGCTGTCACTGCTCGCTGTCTTTGCCTTTTTCACTTTATCTACTTCACGCTGCCCGCTACTCTTGCTACTCTTGTTTCCAGCTGTGTCTCTTTTTCTCTTTCTCTGCTTTTGCTGCGTTCTGTTTAAGCTTATGACGTCGCCGTTGTCGTTGTCGTTGTCGTCATCATTGTCGACGTCTACAAACTGTGTGAATGACTATTAAATTAGACAACTTTTTATGAGGCAAGCCCAATAATGTTGCCGACCTTGAAAGCAACGCCCCGCAAAAAAAAACCCGTAGTCGTTGCCGTTGCCGTAGCCACTTTATGAAAGTTGCGTGTCAGGCCCATGGGTAAGGTCAAAGTCAAAGCTAAAGCCAAAGGCAAAAGGCAAACTCAAAGCCATAGTCAAAGTCAAAGTCAAAGCCAAAGCCATTGCCAATGTCAGCTGCCTGTGTCTAGCTCAATCTGTCCCTTTGCTGCTGTCCGTCTGTCTGTCTATCTGTCTGTCTGTCTGCCCATCTCTCTCTCTCTTTCTGTCCGTTCATCCCAATGTCTGTTGATTTCCCCAGTCAGCGTCAAGTGGAAGAGATTCTGCTCAGCAAACAATACTCATAAGTAGCTAAGGCTTGCCACAGCTCTGTTGTCTGTGCTTTTGGGTCTTTCTCTATCTCTCTCTCTCTCTCTCTCTCTCTTTCTCTCTTTCTGGCTACGTGCGGCATGCGGCATTTTGCTACTTCAGTGGCATAGTGTAACTTTGTCTGCCCTTTTTTTTTTTTTTTTGCTGTTTTCCTTTTGCTGTCTGCACCCTCGCAGTGAATTGCCGCGACGGCAGCAATGTTGTCTGCGGGTCTGTGCGGCATGTTGATGTTGATGCCACTGTAAGTGACCCCCCCTCCCTTCGCTCTGCCAAACCACCAACCCGCCACATAAAGCTTTTGCCACTGACTCTGCGACTTTGCTACGTGCTCGCGTAGTGTTGGATGGATTATAGTACTAGACGTTGTTGCCTCACTGTTGCTCTTGGCTTGTTGCATGGTGAATGAATAGTAGACAAGCGCTCTTTGGGGCATACCACAGAGCCGCAGACGTTGGCCATTTGCCTGCGCAAACAATGCGAATGCCCCCAACGTGATGACGTGGAAAATGTTTTGCCCGGCCATGTGGCACATGCCACATTCAAAATGGGAAACTGCCTCAGCATGCTCTGAGTCAGCAAACAGAGACAGACTCACAGGCAGAGTCAGAGTCTGTGCAACCGCAGACAAGTTGTCTACCGTTGCCGCGTGACTTAATTAGCACTGAACGTTGACTGCGATGCTGACGTCAACGTTAACGTCAACGTCAACGGCGACTATTGTTATTTTGTGACCATGGCCTGACGTAATAAACTCAAGTAGCTTGAAGGCGTTTAACACTAATAGCTTAATGCTTGTGGCAATGTTGCCACAAGTTGACTTAAATGCAGTTGCACTTACCCCAGTTGTTGGTGTTCCATTGCCAGCGGCAACTGCTGTGGCATTAACGACAGCGGCACTGGCAGCACCAGTTGCCTTGCCCTTGCCGCGTCCACGTTTATTATCTGCTCGCACTGGTTGTCCGTCGGCGCCAAAGATGATCTGCAAAAAAAATATATATATTTTTATAAAATTCATTGTGAAATTTATAAACTTAACGAATTTAGTCAATTAATTAGCTATAAAAAAAAAAAATGTTAAAAATTTCTAAATTAGTTTATGACAACATAAATTTTGATATGTTATGCTAACAATTTGCTGCTGTCGGCACAAAATTTGTTTATTTAAAATTAGTTTTTGCTTGGCGCTTTGCCAACTTGACGAATAATATTTAAATTGCGCGCACAATTGTATGCGTTTAGCCAAGACACAAACCAGCACTTTAACAGTGGCAAGTGCAGTGCAGTGCGCTTAACAGCGCTGAGCAGTGCACTGCTGTTAACAGGCACTGCTTAGCAACTGAACTGCTTGTAGTGCATGGCAAGCAGTGCATCATGTTAGCTCAAAGCTGTAACAGTGCAAGCAGTGTGTATGCAAGCAGTGCAAGCAAGCTGTTTGACATGTGCAGAGACTGCTTGCTGTAACACTGCTTGCAGAAGTTATTTCTAGAGAATTTCAAGAGTTTCTGTTACAATTTAAATTTAAAGCGCAGCATTATACATATATTATACAGTAAAAATTTTCTAAAAATAGAAAGCACATTAACTTCTAGTATTTTTAAGGATATGTCATTTAATTATGCTACGCTTGTCATTAAAGAACATCCCAAAAAAAAAAAAAAAAACAAAATTCAATAAAATGCCAATGACCTGTAAGTTATTTTCTAAACTCAACAAAACTCCTCAAGATTATTGTACAACTGGGAATTTGAAGAGGGATGTAAGTCTGCTGCGCTGTAAGATGAGCCATTGATAATTCCAATAAGCATGACAAATGTTGAGCACATTTGATTCCATGGACTTAAAGTTGTTGTTTGACTATAAAACTTCAAACTCCGGCAACTATTTCCGGCGAAAAAAAAAGTCATAAATATAATTGTGAGTCTGAGACTAAGACTGAAACGCGGCTGTATCTTAAAGTGCTCCTACGCACACAGGAACCATTAAATAAAGTGCTGGGAACTAACGTAACGGTGTATGCGCAACGGTAAACGGAAAATTGAAAATCTAAATGGAAATGGAAATGGGAAATCTTACACAGACATTAAGACAGAAAGACAGACAGATCGTAAGATATAGACACACACACATGTTGTGTATTGCGCGCAGGCGCAGCGTTGCGTCCAAAAATAGATGCAGCAGACAGACTCCGACATATGCGCACAGACTACAGCGCCAACTGCAAAAGCAAAGCAATAAGCGAGTGATAAGAGGGGGGAGAGAGG
>JBAMBR010003654.1:0-25445 GCA_037044475.1 Zaprionus obscuricornis | reverse complement strand
AACTA
Source organism: Zaprionus obscuricornis (assembly GCA_037044475.1). Taxonomy (NCBI): domain Eukaryota; kingdom Metazoa; phylum Arthropoda; class Insecta; order Diptera; family Drosophilidae; genus Zaprionus; species Zaprionus obscuricornis. The sequence goes on along the minus strand of JBAMBR010003654.1, from coordinate 25,440 downwards.
AAGTCAGTACTCTATCAACTCTACACAAAGTTATTAACGATTATTAACAATATTAAAATGGCTTCAAATGAATGCCGTGGAAATAGTATATTTTAAATCTCACAATCTACACTTTCTCCTTCCAAATATGTAAAAATACAGCAAGCATAATAAAAATATAATGTCGTTCTAGAAATAATACCTTATAATATGATTAAGATCAAAAACCACTCGCAAATTATTTTTTCTTCAAAAATATACATATTATCTTAATCCGTTTCAATCGTTTGGTCGTGTATGAATGAGTATGAGGCTACATTTATGGTATCGCATCTGTACTCATTCACAATTCGTTATAGTAACTTTTTTGAAATCAAAGTGAAAACTTAAAGCACAACACCAACAATTTAAATTTATTTAATTGATTTCAAAAAATTGAAAAATAGAAAAAATTATTCAACCGTTATTATTAGCCAAAATTGAATTCATATAAGACAAAGAGTATCAGGAAGCCAATCAAGTCGATACGTGGTTACCCTACACCAGACACTATACACAGAATAGGGTTCCCCCATGGATGGCGTGCCAGCTCATAAGGCACAGAAATGCAAAAACCGCCATAATAAAGGATAATGTCGGCGCATATTAAATAAATGACTTCCGCCGCCGTCGTAGTAGTCGTCTAGGTCTAGGTCTATGCGCCCCCCACAACGTTTACTCAATGAAAACAAGCGAAAGGATATTGAAATGAGTTGGTGAAAATGTAAATTAATGCCAATGGGAAATGACGTGTGCAGAATTTCACAGGCCGCAATGATGAGGCTAAAAAGCATAAAGCTTGTATACATATTAACACACACACACATATAGAGAAAGAGAGGAAGGAAGATGTAGACTACAACGATGGGGCAAAGGGTTAATTAAAAACTTTTGAAAAGACGCTAGAACATTTAAAAGTAAATTAAAGGGGAAACAGGAAGTGTCAATATTTCAAGTTGTTCCAAATTTGTTGGGCTGCAGAACTTAACTTTGCACGCTGACCTGTTGGCCCACAAACGATCGTAGAGTTTTCTCACAGTAGGCGCAAACAGTAAGAATCCCTGATCCCTGGTGCAATTAATTGCAAATTTTGTCTACCAGACCTGGACTGAGGCTTAATTGCTGTTTAAGTACACGGTCAAAGCTTAAACGCGAATTACGCCCAATTACGCTCAGTCGACTCTCGTCAGACTTATGACCATTTAATGTAAACAATAATTAAAAGCATGAAGTGTTCGACGCTCTGTCAGACTGTCTCGGACATTGGTCAATCTTTTCCTTTCTCTTTCTCACCCTCTCTTTCTCTCGTTGTCTATCCTTCTGTCTGAGCCACTCTCGGTGCATAATTCCCCCAGTTTATGGCTTAATAGCCGTAAATGCAGACGCTAAGCGTTTACTTCGTTACTTGATTATATAGGTGAGTATAAGAACATATACTTGCACAGATATATACAGAAATTCATGAGCAGTTACAGATACATGCTCTTGAACATGTGAGTACTCGTTCATAAAACCATTGTCTTCGGTGCTTTATTAATCATTAAGCGGAACGAAAACTTTCGCAAAAATTTTCAAATATAACAACGCTTGGAGATAACTTAGTTAAGGTAGATTACAAAATAACACGTAAATAATTTAAATCAATAGTTTAAAAAAGTATGCAAATATAAGTTAGTTATACAAAACCGATGAAAAATACATGTAAGAAAGCTACAGTAGAGAATGCTGAACTATATAATACCCGGTACCCAAAAAAATTTAAGTTGCATAACTTCGAAATGATTCTATCTATTTCGCCCAAATTTTTGGAGTCAGCGATGGTGTGGCAAAAATCCAAAACAAACTTAGTCTGTCTGCAACTAATACAAGCACAAAACAAGTAAGAAAGCTATAGTCGACTACGTTCGATACCCGGGCCCAATGAGCCACACGCTTTACAAGTCTGAGAAAGAAAAAACACTAAAGTATTGTTGCCGTTTGTGGGGTTAGAACTGAACGCTTTGAAACGTGTATAACTTCCATGTTCATTATCCGATCTGTACCAAATTTTCACACAACGTCCAAATAAACCTATTGTACCAAAATTCAGTCATGTCGCTTGGCTGGGTGTGAGTGTTGTGGTGTGTTCAAAATGGTTTTTATCGATTTGTGGAGGCGGAGGGGGCGTGACATAAATCGATAAATTTGATCTGCCTGCAACTAATACAAGCACTTTGCAAAAAATATGAAGTCTCCAGCTCTTATAGTCTCCGAGATCTGTGTGTTCATACGGACGTACAGACTCGGCTATTGATAAATATATATACTTCATGGGGTCGGCCACGCCTCCTTATGGGTGTTACATACATTTGCTGCTGTCACAAAGTCAATATACCCTTGGTACCCAATGGGCACCGAGTATAAAAACTTCCTGGATCGGACTACTATTTCCCATAACTGCCATACACCCGGAATGTCAATGCCTTTTGCAAGGTGCAATATTCTTCCAAATATTTATTATAGTTCGGCACTATGTTCAATTGGCAATTGCTCAACTTTGGTAATCAATCGAAAGGCGTAGCACACATTTCAGATATCGATCTTAACAGAGTAAGAAATATCAATAATAAATATTATGATTGTGGCTTTAAAACACTTTCTTTAAATTGAAAAAGACGGACAGGCGAACAAATTATAGAACAGGAATACATAGCATGACTTACTGGTCCGTAGTTTCGCTTTTACTTAAGAAAATTCAATAAATAAGTTTTTAATTTTACGACTAGAGCAAATAATTAAAAATGCATCTCAAATCTGAGGTACGAAACATTCTTCAGAGAACCAGCAACATCCAACGTGCCAATGTAAGTACTTAATATGCACAGCACCCTCCAGGAAGAAAGCATCATTATATAGTATGCTGAGCAATATCAATGTCAACAATGTTGTTTTCATTTCTCATGCTCTGAGTAAATAGTACTCTGTACATAAGTATGTATGTATATATTCGTATTTATGTTTACATATATGAGCATATTATACTTAATAGTTTTATTTTAGAGTTGAAATTGCCGCTGTTGAAAATCTAATTTCTAGTTCGTTTATTATATTCACCCTTAAAAGTCCTTTTTGCTGCACTTTGGGGCGTGGCTTGGCTCTTGGATAACTTAGCGCATTGCTTTGTGCGCATCGATGTTCTCCTAAAGGAAAAGTAGGAGTCCTATGCAGATTTGCAGACGCTGCAAGTAAAACTCTCTCTCTATCTCTATTTCTATTTTCTCACTGTCTCTCTCTATTACTCTCTGCTTAAATGAGACTTTGCTTAGGGTAACGCCCACAATTAGGACATAAATTGCTGCTGTTCGTCCCGTTGCAGTCACGACGCAACATTAGGTCTCATATTGTGGGGAATTTTATTTGAGAAATTACATTTTTGACATTGCAACTGGCTGCTGGTTTTTGTCGAGCTATTTTATCTAATTGTCTTTGTTTTTGTAGCAGACTCAAGTCTTAAGTTTGTCACTTTTGTCGACGTGCTTGTGTTTGCTCGCATGAAGTGAATTTTCAATTAAAATTGAACAAAAAAAAAATTCTTCTCAAATTCCAATTCAATTTGACAATTTCACTTTTGGTGTTTTATTTTTTTTTTTATATTTACGCATGGATTTATATGCATTCACAATATATTAGACAATGTATAAAAACCTTTCTCAGAACTAAACCTGAAAACGTGTATTTTATTATCTCTGGATACCCCAACTACCCATGGCACCCGACGTACTCTTCCAAGTGAAACAACCCAACATGTACTTACCAAGTTAAGCATTTATCAAAACTATTCGTACGTGCGGGGCCAAGCACTGAAACTGAAACTGGGACTGAGAGTGCGATGCAGACTCAGACTGAGAATGAGAATGAAAATGGAAATGCAAGAGGAACTGGGAAAGGCAATGGGAATAAAAGCTAGGAATGAGAATGTGAATGATGCTATAAGCAGATCTAGCAGTTAGATTTTCAAGAGACAGCAAAAGTAAGAGAAAAAGGAACAGAGACAAAGAGAGAAAGAGAAAGAGAGCTATCTCAAGAAGGAGGCATTGCCAGTTTCTAGTAATAGTATTTTTCAACGAAAATATTTTTGCATAAATTACAATAACAGGGACAGCAGCAGAACAATAAGCAAAATGTCTACCAGAAACACAAACATCATCAACAACAACAACACTAAGAACATCGAGTTGCAAACATTCTTGGAATATAATTTAGTGTCGCTTATGAAAGAAACTTATCTAAGCGGAAATAAAAACCCCTTCATATACACATATGTACATGTGCATATGTACATATATGTATGTACATGTGTATATACTATATAGTCGCATGTATATATTCATATGTCATGTTTGTGTGTGTGGGAGTGTAAACAAACAGGTTGTTGTAGTAATAGAGTCTAAGACGTCTTATACATGCGAATCAACACATAAATTTAGCACTCGAATGTAAAAAGTAACTGACTATGTAAATGTGTATTTGTAAATTTGTGTATTTCAGAGCTAGAACGATGGCGTTTAAAATATAAATTCGTTGGAAAGTCATAAATTATTTTTAGTGGTTTATAAAGTCAACATTGCATCGTATACGCATCATCATGTTGTGTGTGAAAGCTGTTGTGGGTAGCAAGCATGTCTACAAAGAAGAAAGCTCTAGCTGAGGAACCTCTTGCCCCCAGTCAAACGTGTCAACATGCCCGTTAATTGCCACTGTGAATTGACTCTTTGAGTTGAATAACTCATTACAGCTTCCGCTGATGCACTGATGCGCTGAGCTGCAGGCGCTTATGATTGCATTTTATGCAGACTCCTTGACAAATGCTATACATAGTAATCATGAAGGGTCTTTCGAGGGGCAACAGTGTGCCGCATTTCATTCATTCATCAAGCAACAGCATTATTGCGATGTGGCAATGTGGCAATGCAGTAATGTGGCAATGTGGCGATGTGAAGTTGAGAATGAGATTTTGCAGTTGCCATGTTGTACAAATAGACACAACTGAGCGCGACTAGTAATTAAGGCGACAAAATTCTCATAACTGGGCGTGGCACATACATATGTAAACGTCTGGCATACCCTACAATGATATATGGCCTGTGTTTAGGCTGACCACATCACCAGATCACCAACATGCACAAGTGCGACATCAGTGCAGCGGCTATGTACCATGTGGCAACATGTAGACTAAGCGGCTACCAAAGACTTAGCTCAACGGCAACTTCAGGCGCCAAGATTAAAGACATTTCGCAGTGATTTATTTAACTGCAGGCGCTACTGTAGCACGTTGATAAAGTGAAATGTTGGTAGTACCGTCCCAAAGATTTCTAAGTTCTTACGATCTTCTTAGTCAGCTGATGGAACAATTTAACCTGCATTTATTTCTCAATTTAACCTGGTAACTTAAGAACTATCATGAAATTGATTACAAAATGAATTTCAATTATTTTTTTCATAATTTTCATAATTGGTATTTTTATTTTTATGATTTATACAGTAAATATTTTAATTTTGCAGTAAATAATTAATTTTGGGCATGAGCTTGTAAGTCCCATAAGCTTCCCGCAAAGGATATAAATTCTTCTTCATTAATCTTAATTTGCTTTTCCGTCTGTTTGTCTGTGGAAACGCAAAACAGTTTCTATAATTTGATTTTAAACATAGGGATAACTATATCTTATAACTCCTATGGAAACTATCGATCGGAAGCCAGAATACAACTTTATATTTATATTTATATTTTTGTTTTTTTTTTTTTTTTTTTTTTTTTTGTAGAAAGGAAATAAATTTTCACTTGTCGGATCGTCGAATTTGATAAGTTTCACTTTTATAGTCGCTTAGATCTAACAATTCAATGTAAAGTAATGATATTGATTAAAAGTCTTACTGATTATTTTTTGAGATTTAAAACAATAGAACTTCCTTCAAGAACAATGTTTTAGATCGATTTCGAAAGTTCGTGCGAAAACTGATTTGAGTTCAATGGCACATTAAGTGGCGCTATAAAGTAGCGTATTTAAATCACTTGGCAAAGTTCTGCTGTCGTTGCGTATAAAGAACACGTGCCTGTCAACCAAGAGTGAATCCAAGGAGCGCCGCACAGCGTGACAGACAGAGAAAAATAGACACAGAGACAGGCAGCCTGAACAGACGAACAGATAGACAGACAGTCAAGGAGTCAAGCAGCCTTTTGGTTGTTTAACATAATCCTGGCCCGTAACACTGACAGAATGCGTCGGCAATTTGTTTATTGACGCTGACTTTGTCGTTGTCGTCTTGTTGTCTCTGTTATTGTTGTTGTTGTTTTTGTTGTTATTGTTGTTGTTGTTGTCGGCAAACATGCCACAAACTACGCGCTGCAAATAAATCACCAAAAATATTTCAACTACACTCACAGCTCAAAGAAAACAAACAGCAGTCTGGGCTGAATTCGTTGTGAGATTTGGTTTCGTAGCTAAAGCTCTGCCCACACTGCCAGCACATGTTTTCACTGTTCTTCCTTTTGGCAGTCGGAAGTTAGCAATGTTTCAACAGGAAATGCTTGATTGTTTGTGTGTATGTCTTTGACTATGTTGTTGATTATTTGTTTGTAAGTTTGTAAGTCATTCTGTTATATTTTGACTGTGGCCTGACACTTTGACTGTTGCATTGAAAGACACACATTGTATCTGACATCATTCGCCATTGATGGGTTCGCAGTGAATTGCGTTAATTCATTTGTCAAGTGCCTGGGAAAAGTCGTGAATCATCAATGATATTGATGCTCTATTGTCTGCCTATAGACTTGAGAAATATGGTTTATTCCTTTATTGGGTCATTGACTTTATTGACTATATCAATCTTAAAGCTAAAACATTTTCCAAAAATTCACAAGCTTAAATAAATTTGTTAATTTTTATTTTCGTTTACATTTCACTTTTTTTTGTATGTTACATTTCTGTTGTACTGGAGGAGGATAAAAAAATCTGTTAAATTCCATGCGATTTGACAATCGCATAAATCAGCGTGAAATTCTTCACCAAAAGGTAACAAAGGAATTTCTGTGTCCTAGTCGCCATTTTAAAATTGTTCTTGAACAGCTTTTTCTTTCGGTTCATATCAAAGGAACTTTTGTCAGGTAACATGTGGGACATAAATTATAAAGAACAAGAACGAAGACACACATACTCACACACATACTAAGAGCGTGTGTATGTGTGTGTAGAAGAGAAATGAAAATGTAATGAAAAAATTTCAGCGAAAGGACACTTTTTAATGGGGCTGAGATATGCAACATTTTTGTACAATTTTAATGAATGAGTGAAGTCCTTACAAATGTACTTACAAGGTAGATCCTTGGTGATAAGCCAGATTGACGAAAAGAAGCTTATAGCATAAAAGCACAAACAGTATTACCTAAAGCCATTGCTTTTCATATGTCATATGTCATAGAATATTGAACAAAATATTTTCGTTTTATATTTTAATAAATTAAAATAAATAAGAATATAAATTAAATATGATTTTAATTACTTATATTTAATTAAAATAATATGTTGAAATAATTTAAAGTATTTGAATTGTTATTTAAATAATTTATGTATATAATTTATGGTATATAATATCATTATATGCGATATAAATACACAACTTATAAAATATATTGTATTTATTTACTTTTCAATTATTTTAAAAATTAAAAACTCAAAGAAATTGAAAAAAAATTATTGTAGAATAGTTTTTTCAAATAAATAAATGTTCAATTTCATTCGTTTTTATAATATTTATATTATATTAACTTTCGTGTACAACATAAAAGCCAATAAAATTATTTAAAGTAGCATTTAAGTCTGTTTTAATCCAGTACACCCAAAAGTTGTGCCCTCTGAGGTCGCAGTGCCAAACAAAAGCTGTCAGGCCAGCCGCAAGCTTGTCAAGTGTCACACACATGTTTACCTGTGTGTGTCTCTGCATGTGTCTATGTGTGTGTAACCTGCCCCTTTTAAACCGCTTAATAAAGTCACTTAAGCCCGACCTTTAGACTACGTTACAATTGACACGAGCTGAGTCTTCGTATGTGTGTGTGTATGTGTCTGTGCTGACAAAGGCTGTCCTGACGCTGCCATTGTACATAGTTGCTGTTACAAGACACATACACACACACTCACATATTCAGCCTTAGGCAGTGTGACATCATGTCTTTTGTTGCGGTCAACCGGAAAACTGCAAAACATGTCGCCAAACATGCCACGTCCCGCTTGCTCCTGGACTACACCCTTGCCTTGTCCTTGCTACCGTTTGTCATAACAAAAGGAAAAAGAAAAAAAACAAAAAAAAAAGGATCACAAACAAGTCTGTCAAGTTTTCAACTTACAAAATACCTGTCGCCGTCGTTTAAGTGTGTATGTATATGTATATGTGTGTATGTGAGTGTAGCACACTCAAATGTGATAAATACGCGCAACATAAAATTGTGAATCATTAATAAAAGCTGACAACGATGCGGGGGTTGCTTGCTTCCTTCTATTGGCAGGAGATGTAGTGAAGCAAGCAGCTTCTCTGCCCTTGCCACGGGCTGAACATACAACGGTGTGTGTTCCTACACAATGATCCTATATAAACAACACAAGTTGTGTCCGAAATGATTTCATTTGTGGGAATACATTTTCGGTCTCGTTCTTGGCCGGACTCAAGTAATTTGTACAATTTTTCAGCAACATCATGTGTTTGCCCGTATCATGCGTATTATCAGCCGCATCCTCATCCTCGTTGTTCTTGTCTTAATAGTTGCTGTTGCTGTCGGTGTTGTTGTTGTTGCTGTTTCTGCTATTGGTCATTACGGTCATTAAGCTGTGGCCATGACCGTGGCTGTGGCAATGCCGCCGGCAAACGTTCCACGCGCCTTAATCTTAGACATCTGCAGCTCTGCCCTAGAGCCACTATGTAGCTATAAGCGTAATAAGTCCCATGTAACATTATGACGGATTGACCATTGTGTTACCTTTAATTTGATCAGATTTTCACTAGAAAAATTGCTATGTGGAATTAGGATACATATGTACATACATTCACAACTAGTTGGCAATAATTTTAATGTTTTACATACACATACATATGTATGTTGTTAATTCGATATTTCCGAATTCATAATCATTCACCAGAATTACTAATATTCATACAAGTTATGAAACCTTAACTTTACAACATGCTTTGGTTTTAATTGCAGGACGCATTCAATCTGTGTTTATTACAATTATAAAACAAGTAAGAAAGTTATAGTCGAGTGTGCTCGACTATATAATACTCGGTGCCCAAAGTTATATTATATATTTATTTTGCTCGTGCTGCGCACTCGCCAATTTTAAGTTAATATAAAAAAAAAAAATTAAAAAAAAAATTTAAAAAAAAAATCGTCTCGGGAATCGAACCGCGGACCTCATGCACGCGAGTTCAACCCTCTAACCACGGAGCCACGCTCTTCACAAGTGTGAGAAACACTGAGTAAATGTTGCCGTCTTATGGGGTGAGAACAGCAACTTTTGAAATTTGAATTGTGTATAACTTCCATGTTTATTATCCGATCTGTACCAAATTTGTACACAACGTCCAGATATTCTAACTTTGTACCAAAATTCAGTTCTGTAGCTTGGCTGGGTGTGGGTGAAGTGGTGTGTTCAAAATGGTTTTCATCGATTTGTGGAGGCGGAGGGGGGCGTGGCAAAAATCCAAAATAAACTTGATCTGCCTGCAAACACTACAAACACTATGCAAAAAAAATGAAGTCTCTATCTCTTATAGTCTCCGAGATCTGTGTGTTCATACGGACGTACAGGCGGACAGACGGACAGACGGACATGCTCCAATCGACTCGACTGTTGATCCTGAGTCAGAATATATATACTTTATAGGGTCGGCCACGCCTCCTTATGGGTGTTACATACATTTGCTCTTGTCACTAACCCAATATACTCTTGGTTCCCAAAGGGCACCGAGTATAATTAGGTTTAAGATATTAAAGTAAACATTAAATTTTATCCAAAAGCTTAAACTAAAGTTTTTGACTATAATGAGTGACAGTGTTAAGTGAATAGCCCTTGGAGACACATATAGTCAGTATACATCTTTAGACAACACACTCATTCAACTTACACTCTCACTTTACGCAACAATTTTGCTTAGCCCATTTGGACATTTTGTCGCAGCGAGAGTAAACAACACAATATGTGTGTCGTGCTTGTCGCAAAACATCAAAGTCGCAAGAATTGAGCGCAAAACCTATTCTGTAGCTGGCTTCGGCTATGGCACTAACTGGGGAAGTCAGTTTGATCATAATCGTGGGCATCATAATCAACTACAAAATGCTTTTGTGGCTGCCGCCGAGGCACGTAAGGAACAGCAGCAGCAAACGCATGGCAAAGCTGCTGCTGTCGCCAGAGTGGACAGAGGCAGCTAATGCTATTTGTCCCATAGATGCAGATCGGCATCCATATATCGATGGTAGCTTAGTTTGACCTACGCATAATTAGTGCCATGTGTTCTCATTGGCTCATGATTAATTCGGTTTAATTAGATATGCAGACAATGACGAAATGAATTCAAAAAAATTCCAGCCAGAGTTCTGTTCTAAGGTATTGTTTTTTGTTTTTCTTATTTTGTGAAAATTCTGAAAAGAACACAATCTAATAAATTATCATTTGCTCAGCAATCGTCAATCGTCCTGAAGCCTTTGATCAGCGGCCGTGCCCAGAGGCCACCACTGAACACTCTTGTGCTTCTTTTTTGGCTGAGCAAAATGCTGCCAGATCGAAATACAAAATAAAACAAGACTCAGAGTCAGACCTAAACAGAAGCTAATGTTGAAACTGAGTGACAGACGTTTACTTAGTTGTTATAATTCTGGTCGTGTTGATGTTTTATTGGATTTCGTTAGTTGTAGAGTTTGCCTTTTTATATATGTAGGTAGATATTATTTTTTGGTAGACATTGCACATTCCTTTGAATGTCTGAGACTCTTGGCGGACCCTTGCTGGTTGCGGGCGAAACTCCATACGTCAGTGCAAATTTGATGATGCTTTGATGGATTTCTTTTCAAAGCATGCCTGAACGTACCAAAACGCCGTTAGCTGCGGTAAATTGTGTTAATCTAAAGCAAAAAATTTCAAATATTTTCGAGGAAACCCAAAAAAAGTTAAAGTAAAACAGAAATAGAAACAAATGCCAATCTCTGGCTCAAATAATGTGTGGCATATGTATGTATGTATGCGTATTTTGACGGTCATTGGGCTGATTTTCAAATTAGCTTTTCGACTTTCCGCACTATTTGCGAGAAATTATGAAAATGTTTCCAGCTTTTTAGTTCGAGCTAAAATTAATATTCAAATTGAATCAAATCAACAGTTTTTCCAACAATCGAAACAACAATAATTGAAACACCTCACGCTGTGCTGAGCTCTATTATTGCATCGCTGAGTTTATTTCCTCGGCCAACCGTTGCTCTTTCTCTAAACTCGGCACTCACCATTTAATTGCCACACTTCCCACTTCCGTTCACCAAAATTTATACCTTTTTTTTATTTTATCCACTTAGCGTCAGCGCATGTTTGTTTTTTAAGCTCTAGTGAGTATTGCGTATAGAAAGTGTCGGGGTATACAGTACATCGGGTACTTTAATGTGTGACACTTTCATTTTCATTGAGTCTTACACTAATCAATAAGAAATATATTTAAATATTATAATAATTGAAACTTGTGTGATTTTTTTTTATTAATTTTATTTTATTGTTTTTTGTATATTCCGATTGTCTGTCTGTATGTCTTCCGGTCAAATTTCGTGCAGATGTATAACGAGTCCAAATGAAAAGTATTTTTGTTTGTCATCTTAATATTCATGGTTGAAACTGACATGAGATTTCAAATATAACTATCGGTCCAAATGAAATATTTTGTATGAATAAACTTTGCGTTTATACTAGCAAGATCAAGCTATTGCTTTCCATAATATTATTATAATGTATGATAATAATAATTATAAAAATATAATATAATCAAATAATTATGCCTTGATTTTCTACTTTTTAATATATTTAACTTGAATAATAATTTATTCATTAAATAGTGAACTATACAGAACACAACTTGAATTCAGCAATTAATTTATTTATTATCACAATGTAAACTCTGTCTAATCGTCAAGCTTCACACAGTCCTTTTATAAGCATTTTCACATGTCAATCTACAATAGAAACCCAATAACTTTACTCGAGTTGAGTCCGTCGAGTGTGGCAAGTATGGCAAGTCAGTGTACTCAGTGCAGTTAGTTCAGTAAATGGTAGTTGAAGTAGAAAAGTAAAAATTGTTGCTACCTGTGTCAAATAAATTGCGAGAGTGTCTGTGTGTGTATGCTCGACTCATATGAAGCTATGAATTTTCATGTTATTGCAACTAATTTTCTATTAGTGCATTTAATACGATTTCAAAAATTTTGACGGGTCGGAGGTAGGAGAAAGTTGAAACTATATGAGAACTTTCTAATAAACGTAACTGTGAAATGAGAATTTTTACTATAGTTTTGACAAATTATCATCGCTTAATATATAACTACGCCTCTGGTCTCTAATTTCGTTTAGTTGTCGTCGCGTCGGCCGACAATCGCGCAATTTTAATTGTAGACCATAAACTATCGAACTATATCGCATGCGAATCGCTTGAGTATCTAATGCATGCCGGTATAAACCAGTTCGTAAAGGAAACCGCACAGACATTGATGTTAGATTTGCGCCACTGGCAAAACAGATTCTCACAGTCGCCGTCAGACGCAATCCCGACAAAGTCATTGGTCCACGTCCGTTTGTTCAAACGTTGTGGCAGCAATGAAAGTGGTAGCACCTGATTTCAACGGCAGTTGTTCACGTCTGTCACTCAGCCACTCAGGCGACCATTCAGTCAGTCATTCAGGCGCTCATTCATAGTACAAGTATATGCTTAGTTACTTATTCCAACTTGTGGTAGGAGTTGTAATACTAGGCATACAAGAAGTTGGACAGAGAGCCAGAGATACAGAAAGAGAGTGTCATAGTTAGTGTCGGCGTTGGAGTCATTGGAGTTGAAGTTTGAGTTTGAGTTGGACCTAGTGGGGGCATAATTGAATTTCCGTTGGCATTGGAACGCTTCGTTGCTGGATCTCTAGTGTATCAGTTACCCATATTGACACATTGATATAGTGCTTACATGATACGTTTGCCATTTGTTTGATATTGATTTATATTTGTAGTTATTGATACGTTTATTTAAAGCTCGACAGCGACTCGCTGATTGAGCGATTAACGTTTTGAGCGTGGCTTGTGCTACGTTAACTTTGTCAATTTATGTCAATTAGTTGAAAGCCTTCAGTCGACTCAGAATCACATAAAATTGTTCATAAAATTCTACAAAATTTTCTATTTTTACTGCTCTATATGTCTTATAATATACATATTAAATATTTAATTGTACAATATAATGATACCTTTCAATAGTTATTATATATTAAAAAATAATATTGAAATAATTATAATATTTAATGAAATTTTTATTTAAGAGCTTTTTATATCCGTCCCCTTAGATGTATGCTGAAAGTTATTTTTTGATACCAGGAAATGGAAGCAACACCCATAAGGAGGCATGATAAAGTATTATATATTATTACTCTAAATCAACAGTCTGCCAGTTTGTACACTCCAAGCGTGTTAGACAGCAGGGTGTTTTCAGCACATGGGTACCAGGTATCTTATAGTATAGTATACTCGACTATTAAGTTATTACTTGATCTAACTGCATAACATCAAGCAGTTAAATCTATAATCGAATTATATGTATGCATCTCATTGTCTCTAAATGTATCTATAAGATACTCTCGCTCGGTTTGCCTGTTGTCTACGACTTATGATTAGGCTGCAGTTAACAAAGCAACACCTCTAAACAACTATGATTGCCAGGCCGTGAGTGAGTCTATCTTATTAGTATTATATTCATGTATATCTAACAAAACGTAAACAATAACAACAGCAACAACAACAATTGCAATAACAGCAACAACAATAACAACAAAAAGTTAACAACTGGCAACAACTCTATCGCGTGCAAAGAGCGAGACTCGTGCTGTCTACTACCTACTGCCTGCTGACCATACAACTTGGGCTTCGGTAATGATGATGATAGCTTTTTGATGGTAATGATAGACAAGGGAGCAAACACATACACACACACACAGACACTGACTAACACATATTGACATATATACACTTGCTGTACGATATATATATAATTGTACTCATCGCAATCGGAAGTCAATGATTGAACTTTGATTGAAAGTAAAATTTTGCAAAGCCGCAAATGATAATTGTTCAATCAATTAAGGTTAATTACAATTTAATGTAATTGGGCAAAGCGAAAAAATTTGGAAATTTGAAAATGAGAAAAACATTTGACGTCGCGACGTCGATTATGCAAAATCATAAGTTACCAAAAATCCAAAAAAAAAAAAAAACAAAATCAAAGCCAAAGAACAGTTAGGTTTGAAGCGAAGTTAAAACGCGATGACCATCGGCAATTTCTTATTTTATTAATCTTCCCTGTTAACCCTTTCGTGTCAGACCATAATTTGTGGTAACTCAAACTTATTTCAAAATTGCAGTAGCCAAGCAGTCAAAAAAATGTTTCTCAAAAAATTTCTTATACGGCGAATATTCTAATTTTTGTTTTTTTCTTGTGTTATTATGATTTATAATTTGAAATTATTGGGCTACTGTCTTTTAACTTAAGGCCACTTTTGATCGGCTGCGAATGCAAATTGTTCAATACTCTTACCGAGAGTGTAGCAAATTTTTTGATTCATTTAGTCAAAATTTTGCATCTCTTGTGTTTGATAAATAAAACTAACTGTACTCCAAGCAAGACACGGCGAACAAGTTTAACTGCAAATCTTATTTAATTTCAGTCAAAGTGTATTTCCATATAATATAATTTTTTTGTACTTTACGTTTTAACATTTTTGTTAATTTTCGGCAATTTTTGATTAGTTCTGTGGCGCTTCTAACGGTAATGCGCTTTTCGCCTTGAAGTGTGCTGCGTGTCGCTCATGAATTTGCCTATGTATGTTTATCTGTCTGGATGATTTGCATACTACACTACACACTATATATACAGTATGCGCGATAATTGGCTGGTTATGACATACATATGTACATATGTTTATGAACAGGTTAGCTCTGGTTCTATAAAAATATCAAGGTTACCAATGGTGCAAGTGTTAAGGCCTTACAAACTTAAAGCTTACTTACTCTTGTACTTGTGGTTCATGCGATTGCAGTCGAGCCTTAATCACTTCCCAGCTAAATGATCGATTAGGAAAACAAATCGAAAAAACAAACAAGTCCTCCACTTGTAGAGATAGACGAGATAGAGAGGAAGAGATAGAAGGGGAGGAAACCGCAAAACAAATTTAGTTACAACAATGAAGCTACCACAGCAGAAACCGTTTCGACTGCCTTTGGACCTGGTTGTGATTCGGAATCAAAATCTGAATGTAAATTGTGAATGTGATCGAGACTCTGAACTTCACTTGTGTTTGGCCACATTTAGATCTGAACGAAGCGTCGTTTTGCATCGATTGATGATTGTCAATCAGAGAATATTTAAACGAAGGTTAAGAGTTGCATACGTTTAATCTGCCATGAGTCGCACAACAAGACTGTGGCAAAAGCCGCAACTAAATCATTGAAGCGCATAAAACGTAGCAAGGCAGGCAAGCTACTGAGAACCAAAGCGGATGCTGCAACTGCTGCTCAGTTTTCATAATCCCCTATACATCACTTGCTCTGTCTATCTTCACATTTTTTTCAGTTTTCCAATGCATTTCAGGCAACGAATGGTTACGAAGCTTGGTAGCGATATGATAGAGATATGGCGGAGCCGTTGATTGCAATCGCTTTGTCGTTTACTGTTTGCATTTGTGTTGCAAATTTACAGCTTCAACTGCAACGGGGCGGCATCATTAGCCACAGTTGCTGTTGTTAGTAGACGTCGCCGTAGTCGTCGTTGCCGCCAGCCAAGGTCATAACAAGGCGATGAGGCAATCTGCCCATTGTAACAAATTAAGTAAAGTGATGATGCGTAAAGCTGCAAAATGGCGCAACATCACCACCACTAAGTAGCACCACCAAGTAATACCGTATACCACAGTCAACAATCCGGAAATTAGTTTTAGCGGTTTTACGCCCTTGGCCAGCAAGGGAAGCATGTTTCTTCAATGAGATGCAGACATGTCCCATTAGAGTGACAGCTGCACAAATAACGCCCACATTTTGGGCCACTTTGTCTTTCACCAATTAAAATCAAATTTTATCAATTTTATAAAATTTTGTGCAACATTTTGCTGCTGCACTGATGACAGTTTAATTGTTGCCGCCAGACCACAAAAATTCTGAACAGCTTAAAACCCAAAGCTATACCTATTAGGGCAGCTGCTTTCACTTTTCCAGCACTACCCCATTGACTTTGTCGTGCTTTTGGTATCATCTTCTTATTGGTCTCTGCCTGATTGTTCATTTGATAAGATAAGGGAATGTTCATACAATTTTAACACTAATTACTTCTCAGTTTATTGTCACTCAAAATACTTGCAATTTTCTACCAACGTCATTGTCATTATATGCCAAAGAACAATTCAAGAGGTTAATATTTCATCATTATAATATTATTATAATATTTACTTCAAAACAATCATTCACATCATGCAGATCATTCCATACTCTTACGAGCTAAAACCAAAAGTTTGCCTAACTTAATCTGCATTGTGTACTAACAATAACTGAATTTGTTTGAATACCAGGAACCGTCGTTTTTTTCGATTATTCCCGATATGACTTAGAAGCAACTTGTACAATGTAATAAGAATAACTTTAATACAAATAAACAAATATAGAAGTATATATTATTGATCAGCATCTACAGCAGATTCTCAATCTTCCTGTCTGTATGTCCCCTCCTGTTTCAAACTCAAAGCAAATTTAGTTTTAAAGCTCTCTCAATAAATCTTGGTGTATATATACACCCTATATTCATAAGTTGAAACCTTAAGGATTTGGTCTTTAGATCCTATAGCTATACTCATAAGCTATCCGGCTGAAATGGGCGTACATGATTTTACTTCAGTGTCAGTCAAATTTTATCCAAATACAGATTGGTTTAAAGTTGAATTTTTATATACAACGTTTTACAGCTTGGGCTCGGCGAAGATATTTTTTTCTTTTCTCAATGATTATTTTAACCTCATTTGTATACCAATTACCCATAGCATATGTGTACATCCATTCTTCAGGATCAATAGTCAAGTCGATTGGACCGTACAAAACAAAACATCCATATAAAAACACGTAACGAAATGCAATTAATAAAGCAAACAACGAAAAAAACTTGTAGTAGAAGATGAAAAAACGAAAAAGAAGGATAAACTATACAGAAAACTGTAAACTGTAAACTGTTGCAATTTGTTTTTTTTTTTCATTTTCAATATTGTTATGGTTGTTGTTTATGCTTGTGGGATACAAGGAACTGGCTAACAGCAGGTCAATCCATTAGCAAGAGCAAAACAACGGGCAGATAGACAGTTTTCAACACGTTTAGTTTAACTTAATTAGCCAAGTTAAGATCAAAGAGCGAAACCACCCAGAAGCCCGGCACTTAAACAGTAGTAGCTCCCGTCCATGCTTGACACAAATTACCAAGTTTAATGCGACAGGGCTTCAATTGCTAAAAACTGAAGAAGAGGAGGAAGACGCTTTATCCTGATGAAGTACAAAATTAACATGACAACAGCAATACTTCAATAGTTAAAATATGAAAAAAGCCCGACTTCAACTCTAAAAGCTTTACAGACCAACATGACCACAACCTCAATGAGATGCACACACACAAAGAGAGAAAGAGAAAGACATACTAACACACTCACTTACAGATACATATTTTTGGTGTTAAAATGGGTAGAGCTGCGTTTTATTATGATTATTATGATTCTCAACTGGCAACGGCGAAAAATTACAAATCATCGTACAGTGAACGGCACTAAACTCATCAGACGAGCATGATGTGGCAGCCAAAGTGTCCGTCACTTGGTCCATTCGTTTGTCAGTCAGTAAGTTCGTCAGCCACTGACCATCAGTAGAATCATCAACGGATCCATCAGCAGCAGCAGCAGTAGCAACAACAACAACAACAGCAAGGAAAGCGTTAGCAGCAGCAACGGTAGCCGATCGAGTGCAAGCCAAACGGCTTTAATGGCCAACCTTTTGGCGCTGAGACAACAGAGCAGAGGGTAGCCGACTAGCTGTTATACATAGAGAAGAGGGAACAGCCAAGGGGCGATCAAGCTCGAATGTGAATTCCGTGCATTTGCTATCGCACTTGACTGCCAAGCACTACGTCCGGTCGTTGGGTCAGTCAGTAGCTGCAGCGGTAGCTGATGTTGCTGCCAGGTCTCGAGGAGTTGTTGATGTTGTTGTTGCAGGTATTTGTTGATGTGACTGTTGTTGTTGCTATTGCTGTTGCTGTAGCTGCACGCTGTTGCCATTGCAGTTGCCGCTGATGACGACGTTGAAAAGTTTAACGCGTTTTTTGCTTTGTATGATCATTATCACAGTTTTCGTTTTACGCAACTTCTTCTTTTCAGCTCATTTGGCATTTGGCTGTTCGCAGTTCGCTGTTTGTTGTTTGCTGTTGGCTTGTTTTGTTCCTATTTCTGTTGCCTGTTACCTGTTGCATCGTGAGCCAGTTGCTTTTCGGTGATCCATCAATTGCAACTGTTGCTGTTGCTATTGCCTGTATGCCATGATATACGCTCATTGCATTAGCTTGGCTTTTGTGTTTTGTTACCATTTGGAGCAGCGAGTCGACACAGAGACTCAGAGATTCAGCTACTCTTGACTCTCGACTCTCAACTCTTGGGCTTGATTGCTTCTTTTGTGGCATCAAAAACAAATAAAAGCTTAAATTGTTTTCAGATCATAAAGCAAAAAGGGTTTAACCCATTGATTGTCTGTTGATTGCCATTTATTGCCCCTCTTCAACTCTCTTCTCTTCTCTTATCTTTCCCTCTCTCTCACTTTCCATATCTCTTTGCCTGTCCCTTGCTATCTTCTATCATGTTTCACTTCGTCTTTTTAGTTCTTTTGATACTTATTGGTGGTTTTACAGCTTCACAGTTATGTTTTTTTTGTATGTTTACACTCTCATTGGTTCTCATTAATGAGGTAAGCGAAACTGTAGAAACAGTTAAAACTGTTGAAAACTATGCCGAGAGCTGAATTAATGTCGAGATGAAAATAAACAACAATACGAACATCAAAATGGAATATCAGCTCAAAGCCACGCCTCCAAAAAAATAAAAAAATACATATATATATATATATATATATGGTATATATGTATATATATTACATACATGTGTATATATGTATATGTTCATGTGTATTATTCAAGCACAAGCATTACGTATACGCAACGTGTGCAATTAATAGCAAACAAGATGAAAATTGGCCAGTCAAGACATTTACGAGCCATAAACTCATGTTGAATACATTGTACAGAGCAGTAAAAATATAAAGAAACAACAACAATAGCAACAACTAATTGGGTCAAAAAAGTAATATGATGTGCACTGGAAAAGAAGGTAACCGTTCAGTGGTAGACAGTGGTGGAGAGTGGTGGACAGTTGAGAGTTAAGAGGGGGGCGTGGGCAATTGATGGCACACCTGTTGGCAGGTGAGCGCGAAAAGTTAACACAATGACGTTTCACTTAGGGTTTCGCCTTGCATTGCCAAGAGCTGTCATAAATAAATAAATAATTTTTGACGAACAGACAGCCAGCCAAACAAACAGACATACAGAAACAATGATGACATGACCTGCAATGGTGACAATAGAAATGATGACATGACGGATAATACATACTACGGCTACGCATCACTTTACGATAAACACTTTACATTTGTTAGCTGCACCTTTAGTCGTTTTTGCTGCTCTTGTTGTTGAGCTCACCATTACCATCGCCATTGCTGTCATTGTCTCTATCTTCGTCGTCTCTGTTGACTGTGCCATCGCCTAATTGCGTCGTGAAACTCTTTTTGGGGGTGCTCCAGCATTTATACAAGTAGTAAATGGCATAAATTTAAATTTTAATTTACTGCCTCGACGTCAATTGAAGTTGTACACAGCCGCAACCCGTCACAAACGAACCACATCAACAGTAACAGTAGCAACAGCAATAGCAGTAGTGGCAACATCAACAGCAATAACAGAAGCACCAGGTATAGCTATTGGCTACAGGTAAAGGTAACACAAATTGCCGGCTACCCGGCGCTGCCTGTTTTTTTTTTCTTTTCTTTTTATTTAATTTCATTTATTTATTTTGAGCTACTTGCAAAATAATTGCATAAATAAATATTTTAAGAAAAGGTACGCATCATGGCTTTCCCTGACATTGCGTGGTGGCCATTGCCGTCGCCAAGTCTCCTGCTTTTGCTTTTGCTACTGTTTCAGCTTGAGCTTCAGCTTTAACTTCATCTCTGCTTCGTCTTTAATTTGTTGCATTTTGATTACAATCGTTCGAAAAGTTGTCCACACGGCAATCCACCAGGCAGATGTGACCACAGAGAGTCATGGTCACAGTCAGATCCATATTATTTCTTCTGCTGCCTGCCAGATTGAAGTATAGTGATTATATTTCTATGTGTAAGCCACGTTTGTCCGACGTACCTGTCCAACTTTCATTACTGTGGTTGTTGTTGCTTATTTCTGGGATTCATCCTACAATTTATCAATGAAACGATGGATTTCAAAATACATTCTGCTTCTCACTGACCGGTACAGTTGGACTTTATCCAAACTTTATGTCTCAACTTGATGTCTCTTTAGGTCAACTATTTGTCAATTACAAGCTATTATAAATTAAATTAAATAAATATAAATTAAAAAAAAAAAATAAGAACACATGTTAGCAAAATTTGTCTAAATTGGAAATAATAATAAAATATTAATATTATACTATAAAATTAGAAATATTTCATTCTTTAATATGTTTTTTTTATTAATAAATAATTAATTAATAGAAATTAAATTTAATTAACTTGGATTCCAAATTAAGTATTACTAAAAATTATTATCGACTTATAAATTATTTATACTTATATTCCACTCTGCTGCTTCATAACTTTAGCTGTGGACCAAATTTACAATCATAAGTTGAGCTCAAAAACAACTTAATCCAACAGTTCCATAGCAACAATAAGAACAAGAAAAAAAATATTCTTCGTCCCACACGCTCACACAGACATGAACATACACAGTGACAGCCAATTGACATATGCAGACACGATTAACAAGTGTTTAAATCACAATAAAACTTTAAATCCCAGATGAAGCCATAAAAAAACTTATGAAAACAAAACAAGTCAAAAGAAATCGAAATAAACTCCGATTGGCCCAAGGATAGCATGCAAAAACATCACCACATCAAGCGGGAGAGTATCAAGAAAACAAAACCAAAAAACCAAAAAAAAAAAATTAACTTGAATAAAAAAGAAACTTACGCATCCAAAAATTGGTCAATAAAATCAACAGCAAAACTTTTATTTGTAGCTGCAGAGTACAGAGGACACCCAGTCAGCAAAAGGGACAGGCCCAGAGTACGGCAATTCACTAACAGACATACACACACACACACGCATTGCTGCTCACATATATATATAGAATAAGAAAGCAGGAAAAAAAGTTTTAGCGGGGCGTGTGCGTCTCACAATGGTGGACAAAAAACATTCCCAGGGCAATAAAAATGACAACAGTTACAAAGTGGCGGCAGGAGATACATATTACAAAGGCAAACACAGACAACGACAACAGAAACAGCGACAGACAGACAAACAGACAGCGGACAGAGAGACCGACAGACCAACAGACATTCACACACTTGTGCAGATTAACAGATGCCAGTTTAACAGATGCTTTAAGTCAAGCTTCCCCTTAATCTCATGTAGGATTAGCTCTTGGTAGTGTGAACTACAAGTGACTTGTGAAGGATACGAATATTAAAATCACGATTCAGGTAAATATGTGTGTGTGCGTGTGTCAAGCAAGTGATTCACGTCAATTAAGCGTACCACAGAGCCATATGAATACCCTGTAAAGCATTGCTTAATTATACTACTTAATATAAATATAATTACTTATTTGAATCGTCTTGTTTTCATATTATATTTTCGCGATCTTTTTTAAATATACATATATATGAATTATCCAGACCAATAATATTATAAATAAAATTCCACAATATAATGCTGAAATTTGTTTCCTACCGAATACGCAATTCTCTGACTTTTGCCGCCACTTTGGCTTGCATTCATTTTTACTTTTTTTTCAAAATCGCGGCATAAATTCCCAAACATGCTCTGACACACACACACTCAGTTAAACAGTCAAATACACACAATGCTTAGTGCTGCAGACAAAGTGAACACAACATATCTTTGAATCTTCCCTTCAGCTTCTGTGCCCTTGCCTTTACTTTTGCCTTTGCCCGCAAGCTTTACTTTTTCTACAGATACTTTGTCTTTGCTCAGTCTGCGTTGGCAAATCCTTTAGACGACGTCGCATGTTTGCTTCTTTTTTTGTTTTTGGCTACTTTTTTTTTATATGATTCCATTTCATATCATTTTTATACCCTGTATCCATTGAAAATGGGTAAAAAAAAGGTATATTAACTTTGTGCAAATGTGTGATTTGGCCATGTCCGTCTGTCTGTCCGTCTGTTTGTCTGTCCGTCTTTCTGTTTGAACACAAAGAACTTCTAAACTATAAGAGCTAGAGCTGTAGATTTCAATATATTTGAAACTTTGGATGCCACGCCCCACTCGCCCACAATACGCCCAAAATTGTATCGATTGATTAAGAAACAAAAAAGATATTAAACAATTCATTTTCGCGGTTAAATCATTTGGGCGTCAGCTGATCTGTAGCTGTCAACCCAATGCTTTTTTTTTGTATGTTGTATGTGTATAAACACACACACATGCAAACGCACGGAGGAGCAGGTCAGTATAAGTGAGCGATGCGAGTGCGAGCGAGAGAGAGCGAGCGCGTAGCGCGAACTGTTTCTTCCAAATTTTTCTTTCGCTACATAGCAAAAGTACAATTATATTTTATTCAAGGGTGCTGGGTATTTTACTGTCGGGTGCACACGACTGTAACCTTCTCTCCTTGTTTTTTTTTTTTATTTTGTACGAGTATTTGCTTGACTTGCCCATTTGCGGCATTTTGATATGTTACCCGGTAGCAGCCCGTTTTTTTGTTTCAGTTACCTTCCCCCTTAGTCCTTGGTGTTGGTCTGTTGCCTGCGGCTGTGGCGGAATACGTGGCAGTGGCTGGTTCCATTGGTATTGCCCCAACTCTCTTTGGTCCCAGCTCCAATTCAAAATGAGCCACTTAAAGCGATGAGATTTTGGCGTCTGGCGATGTCGCTGTCGTCCACTTCGTCCGCATCATCCGCGTCGACTTTATCGTCGTCGTCGGCGTTTATCAAATAAATATCTTTATATAACAAATAATGAAATGCAGTCACAGTTTGGGCAATGAGCCGAAATTGGTGTTATTAATTGTGGGCAATTGATTTTGATTTGTTTATGGCTGGGAGTGAGCATTGCCTCATCTTCTTCATCTCCTTCTGCTTTTTCATATCTAATCTCATATGCTACAAATATTAAAAAAGATACGTCATCTAATGTTGCTTGCGGCATCATTAGTGGTTAATCCAGAAACAAAGCCAATGACAAAGTCACCGAGAGAATTTCACAAATGAATTAATTGAAACATTACCTAAGCAAACGTCGCCCCAAACATCGACACAAATGTGGCCTAAAACTCACCCAATCTTTGGATTTGGCTAATTGAATTTCCTCCACAAAAGGTTGCCGTACTCCACGTATCCTGCACTCCTTGCATCGGTCACCCTCTCGGCCAAATTTGCTCTTGTTGTATTTTTTTGGTTGTTTGTTCACTTGTAGAAAAATGAATGTCTCGCATTTTAAGTGTATCTCTCGCTGAGTTTCCTTCTCCTTTTTTATTGCGTTCGTTTGTGGCATGTCATTGTTGTTGTTGTTGTTGTTGTTATTGTTGTTGCTATGTGTTTTGGTGCATAAAAATTAAAGTACCCAAGCTTTTGTTTGTGTTTGTTCTTGATGGTTTGTGATTCTAGTCCTGTGTCTCACTCTACTTAACACTCTGTTTCACTCACTCTTCACTCTCTCATATCGGACGAATCAGTTTGTCTTTCTGCTCAACAGAAATTGGCCTTTGTTGTAAATGTAGCTATCATTAGTTTGCTGGCTACTTAACACGACATTGATGTAGCTTAATTATGCTTCAGATGTCGACAGAAAACAAAGATGAGCTGCGCTCGAACAATAGGTATTTTAGGGACTAAAAACGGTAGATAATACATTTATAGAATTATAGATACACACAAAATACTTTAAGTTTTTCACATAATTAACTGCATTATTTTCTTATATATTCTAGGATATTTACGGCAGCATTGACAACGCTGAACGCATGTCCTATCGATTACAAACGAATTAACAATAAAGTGAGGCACAGCCACGATCACGACGGCAACAAGAACAATAATTTTTTAATAATAGTATTAATTATTTGAATACAGAAAATAATATATGAATATATACAGTATATATATAAATTAATTAATACAATTTTTTCGACATAAATAAATTTGAAATTTGAACAATTAAATTTTAAGTAATAGATTTAATAGTAAGAACTTGAACTTAAATTTCATATGGTTTGATTGTTCCCCTCGCTATCGCCGTCACTGGTTGATTTTCTGCAGCGTGGCCGCAAATGGACGTAGAACACCCGCATACAATCCAACTAAAAGACTTTAATTACAGTGAGGCCAAAAACTTTGATGGCAATAGAACAATTCATTAAAGCTAAACTGGACAAGTTACTGTGAAATGTTGCGAGATGAGCTTCCTCATAACAATTTGCCCAGAATGCGGCATGATGGGCAACTGTCCAGTGTTCTACTAAAGGTGGAGCTGTCTACACCCACCATAGCCGTTAATGATGTGCACCATGGTAGATGATTGCGATTGTGCGATTGCTAATGCTGTCCCCCTCCATGGTCTTTCAGTTTGAAGTTGACTGAAATGAGATAGATGGATGCTTGCTTCGTTGGTTGGTTGGCTGGATGGTTGGTTGGCTAGATGGCGCAGTTGACATCGAGTTCAAGTAGCGGGCTGCATCTTAAGATTGACTAATGGCAATGGAAGAAACGAAGAAACGACGACATTGCGTTGATTGATTGTTTTTCCATGT